>ML401840.1:2318-40937 GCA_005239525.1 Nicotiana knightiana
AACTTGTAAATGGAATAAATCCTCTGATGCCTTGACATGGCTTCAAGAGAATCATAGTAGCAACCGGAGAGGGATTGGATTTGCAAGTCAATTGCCCAAGTGGGATCCCAAAAGCAAGTATCTCACTCACCCTAAGAATAAAATCTGCACCCATTGTGGTAAGACTGGCCACTACAAATATGAGTGTACTGCAAAAGAGCAGGCCAGTCAAAAAAATGAGAGGTTTGTCAAAAAGAAAAACTGGCTACCAAATTGGGCCAGAAAAAAATTGATTCATCCATTCTCCATAGAAAAGGACCCAAACTAGTTTGGGTTCTTAAAACTAACCCCTGATTCTTTTTGTAGGCTCAAGTGAGAGGAGGCAGCCAAATTTGGTATTTGGGTAGTGGTTGCTCAAAGCATATGACAGGGAACATGGAATAGTTCCTTTCACTTGAAAGTCTCAAAGGAGGAAATGTTTCCTTTGGAAACGGAAATAAAGGTGAAATTATTGGGGTTGGTAAGGTAGGTAAGGATGAAACATGATCCATTCAACATGTGTATATGATAGATGGCTTGAAATATAGCCTGATCAGAGTATCACAACTGTGTAACAGAGGTAACCTGGTTGCCTTTACTTCCATAAAATGTTTTGTGATTAACCTGCTTACTGACAAGATTGTTTTGCAGGGAAAAATAATGAATAACATCTATGTCATAGACTTGTCCACACTGTTTGAAAATGAAATCACTTGCCCAAGTGTGTTGGACAGTGATCCCCTCTTGTGGCACAAACGACTTGGTCATGCGAGTCCGACTCATCTTAACAAACTAGTGTTTAAGGACTTAGTGGTAGGACTTCCTAACATTAAGTTCAAGGAGGACAAAGTTTGTGGTCCATGTGCAAGGGGGAAGCAGGTAAGGTCTTCTTTCAAAAGTAAGAAAATAGTCAGTGCCACCAGGACGTTGGAACTGGTTCATATGGATCTGTGTGATCCTATGAGAACTCTGAGCAGAGGTAGTAAGAGATATGTGATGGTGCTAGTTGATGATTATTCAAGGTTCACTTGGACCTTATTCCTGGAATCTTAGGATGAAGCATTTGATATGTTCACCTCATTTGTCAAGAAAACTCAAAATCAATAGATGCATGACCCGACCTCTGGTAGAGAAAACTCCCTATGAATTACTTAAAGGGAGAAAACCCAACATATCCCACCTTAAGGCTTTTGGATGCAAGTGTTTTGTGCATAATAATGACAAAGATTCCCTAGGAAAATTTGACCCTAGAAGTGATGAGGGAGTGTTCTTGTGATATTCATCACATAGCAAATCTTATAAAGTATACAATAAAGAACTATGTGTGTAGAAGAAAGTGTGCATGTTGTCTTTGATGAAACTAACACTCTTCATGTGCATGTGATCACATTGAAGAAAACATGGAAGGTGGAACAGGTGATGGACCAGGTTCAACTACCCCAAGCAACATGATAGGGGGAATTCAACATATGCAACCTGGCCCTGAACCTGCTCCACAACAACAAGACACAATGGAATTGTCTAGGAATGAACAACTGGTACTCAAACCACACAGATATCAGAGTTCTCACCCTCTTGAGAACATCATAACATATTTGAAATCCAGAATCAAAACAAGATCATCCTTGAAAAATATGCGTGCGTTTGATGCCTTTCTATCCATGATCGAACCAAAGAACATTGGGGAAGCCCTACAAGATGCTGATTGGGTAAATGTCATGCAAGAAGAGCTGAACCAGTTTGAAAGAAGTCAAGTATGGCACATGGTACCCATTCCACTAGACAGATTAGTGATTGGCACCAAGTAGGTCTTCAGGAACAAGCTCGATGAGGATGGAATTGTTACAAGAAATAAGGCAAGACTAGTGGTTCAAGGGTATAGTCAAGAAGAGGAAATTGACTATGATTAGACCTTTGCCCCTGCGGAAAGACTGGAGGCAATCAGACTTCTTATAGCGTTTGCTGCACACATGAAATTCACTCTTCATCAGATGGATGTTAAGAGTGCCTTTCTCATGGCTATCAGAAGGAAGATGTATTTGTCAAGCAACCTCCAAGTTTTGAAAGAAAGGAGTCACCTGACCACGTATACAAACTCGGCAAGGCGCTGTATGGTCTCAAACAAGCACCAAGAGCATGGTACGAACGATTATCAAAATTCCTTCTAGAACATGGGTACAAACGAGGCAAAATTGACAGTACCTTGTTCTTAAAGGAAAAGGGTAAGGATTTCTTGGTTGTGCAAATATACGTGGATGATATTATATTTGGGGAGACTTTTAAAAAATTGAGCAAGGAATTTGCTATGCTTATGGGGAGTGATTTGAGATGAGTATGATGGGTGAGCTAAAAATCTTCTTAGGCTTGCAAATCAAGAAAAAATCAAATGGAACAATGATCCATCAACAAAAGTATGTGAAAGAATTTCTCAAGAAATTTAAAATGGAAGACTCAAAGAAAATAGACACCCCCATAGCCACAACTACAAAATTAGATGTGGATGAACTTGGTTCATCCGTTGATCAGAAGCTATACAGAGGGATGATTGGGTCTCTATTATATCTCACTGCCAGCAGACCTGATATTGTGTTCAGTGTAATATTGTGTGCTAGGTTTCAGGCAAATCCGAAGGAGTCTCACCTCACTGCAGTGAAGAGAATTTTGAGATATTTGAAAGGCACCATTGATTTGTGCCTTTGGTATCCTAAAGGTAGTAATTTCGACCTTGTAGGATATGCTGATGCTGATTATGCAGGTTTTCTAGTTGACAGGAAAAGTACTTCAGGTATGGCTCACTTTCTGGGCTCATGCCTTGTGTCTTGGGCTACCAAGAAACAAAATTCATTAGCCTTGTCTACTACTGAGGCTGAATATGTGGCTGCAGCCTCTTGTTGTGCTTAGTTGCTATGGATCAAGCAACAACTCATGGACTTTGATATAGATGTGGGATGCATTCCTATTTTCTATGATAACACTAGTTCCATTAGTATAACAAAGAACCCGGTTCATCACAAGAGAACTAAGCACATAGATGTTAGGCACCATTTCCTGAGGGATAACTATGAAAAGGGAATGATCTCAATTGAATTTTGTGCTACTGATCAACAAATTGCAGATATCTTTACTAAAGCACTGAGTAGGGAGCATTTTGAGAGAAACAGGCTTGAATTAGGGATGATTAAAATCACCTGATTGAAAACAAAATTGAAAAAAATGAAAAAAAAAATTTGGCTAGAAACACTAACATAGATAATCAACAAGACTAATCATTGCTCAGCATCATGACTCTACTGTCATACTCTCTTGCCATGTATTAATATGATTCCCTCGTTACTAATGATGTTTCTCTATCTTTGTAAATTGAGGCAAATTAAGGACTTTAACACGATGAACCTGGTTCATCTCTGCTGGTTCATCTGACTGACAAGGTACGTGCTCATCTCCATACAATTATTGAATTAATTATAGTCACACATGAGCAGGATTCCATCTATATTTGGTTCATTTCAAATTATTTGTACTAATCCCTAAATGAACCCGTTCCAAGATGTCCCATCAGTACTCAATTATCCTAGAGGTAGGGAACTCTTAATTGTCTAATCAATGACACTCCTACAACTATTAGACTTTCACTTGAATAAAAATTATGCCCGTTGTAGAATTAATAGCCACAACTTATAAAAGGCCATCATTACCTCCCTTCTTAATAACCAAATAAGTCGAACCAAGATCATTATTCTTCTACCCAAAACTGATCACGTTTCTTTTCTTCCTAACAACACTCGTAATCATGTCTTCACCACCACCGGCTTCTTCTTCTTCATCGCCAAATCGTGATTATGATGGAGGGCTTTATGAATCAGATTCAAATTCTCCATCTGTATACAGTTCTCAATCATCAGAAAGAACCTCAACCCCTGAAAAACCTCCTATTCCTGAACCCACACCTAAACCTAACCCAGCCCCTCGTGGTCGTCGTGTAAAAGTTCTTGCCAGAAAATCAGTGGCTTCTGGGTCCCGTGCAAGATTCTTGGAGGCAATTCTGCAGGCTGAAAAGGAAAATAATTCTGAATCATCAAGTGAATCTTTTAAATCAGCCAACGATGATGAAGCACTTGGTTTATCAAATTCTGAACAAGGTAATCTTGATGTTATTTCTGAATCTGTTAATGCTGAGAACAAGTTTGTTCTGGTTGGGTCGGTAGTTGATGTTGAAGTGCCGAGTAGGCAAAGAAAATTGGGAAAAGGTAAATTTCTTAAGAGAGAGGGATTTGGGGAGGATGGTACCTCATTGTCTATCTGTGGTCCCATTCCTGAGAAGGTTGGAGAAGATGTCAAAGAGTTAGGGGGAAGTGTAGTCGAGGAAGAAGCGGCAGGTTTAGCAAGCTTGAAGAAAGGAGCAGATGAACCTGTTTCATATGGGGACGAGGCGTTGGCTGACAGGCTAAGGAAACTGGGGGAGTCATATAACCCCAAGAAAAGGAGGACTCAGAAGTCCAAGAAGGCTACTAACCTAGTTCCTTCTAAGAAGAGGAAAGCTTCTGTAGCTGCTGATGCTCCTGTTCCTAAGGTGCGTGCTACACGTAGTGCTGTGAGAGAGGAAGAAGAAATGTTTGAGAAGGCTCTGCTTGAGAGCAGGAAAAAGAGAGTTGCAAAGGGAAAGCTAAAGTATAAGAGCCTGTGGAGACTGTTGTGGTTGAAGAGGATACGATGGACCTGGTCCATCATGAGGAGCAGACTTCTCCTGTTGTGGCTGAGGCACCAAAATCAAAAAGGGATAAGGTTTATTCCTAGAAGTCAGCTACAGTGTCTGCCACACCTACAAGAACTATTAAAAGGACCAGGTCCAAGGCAAGAAAAGTGAAGGTCGTTAAGAAAGATGAAAATAAAGAGTGGAGTGGAGAAGATTAGGGGGAAGTTAGTGAGGTTACTGACAGAATTACCTTGTTTGGCAAAAGAACAATTCTGAAGGGAAAGTTGTTGAAGGATCTCGAGGAACTTGGGATGCGATACCTGCTGGACACACTGTATGTTCAGGGGTGGAAGAACATGGTCCTTCAGATGGAAGGAAGGATGGCTAGAGCTGAACTGGTGGAGTTCATGGGTAATGCAGTGGTCAAGGACGGCAGGGTCACTACCACAGTCAAAGAAATTCAAGTCTCCTTTGATGCTAAAGAGCTGGGAGAAATTCTGCACATTCCTGCTGCGGGCTACGAGGATTACACTAGGCAAAATGGCCTAGGTTAGATGATATGGCCTCAGCAATCAACATTACCAGATTCTTCAGTGACAATGAAAGTGAAATTGAACCCAGGCAGGTGCAGTTACACCAGAAGACAGCAATCCCAGCATTCCTCCCAGCCCAAACTCGACCTGTTTACTATCTGGAAACCACTAAAGGCCCTCAAGACCTCAATCAGTTACACCAACACGTCCCAAAACACATTACGAACTTAGTCGGGCCTTCAAATCACATCAAACAACGCTGAAACCATGAATCACACCTTAATTCAAGCTTAATGAACTTTAGAACTTCAAACTTCTACATTCGATGCCGAAACCTATCAAATCACGTCTGATTGACCTCAAATTTTGCACACTAGTCACATTCGACATTACGGACCTACTCCAACTTCCAGAATTGGAATCCGACCCCGATATCAAAAAGTACCCTTCCGGTCAAACTTCTCAAAAACCTTTAAATTTCTAACTTTCGCCAAATGATCCCAAAATGACCGACGGACCTCCAAATCCACTTCCGGACGCGCTCCCAGTACTAGAATCACCATAGGTTTTTCCCAAACTCGGAATCCCAAACAGATATCGATAACATTGAAATGCACTACAACCCAAATTTATGAAATTTGTTTCAAAATGCCAACCTTCCACAATGGGCACCGAAATACTCCCAAGCCGTCCAAAACCAAATACGGACAGACGCCCAAGTCCAAAATCATCATACGAACCCATTGGAACCTTCAAATCCTGATTCCGAGGTCGTTTACTCAAAAATCCAACCACAGTCAATTCTTCTAACTTAAAGCTTCCGAAATGAGAACTTTCTTTCCAATCAACTCTGAACTCTTAAAATTCCAATTCCGACCATGAATGAAGCTTCTCATGGCATCAAAGTGCCGAACAACGCGCTAGAGCTCAAAATGACCGATTGGGTCGTTACTTTCTCTCCCACTTAAGCATACGTTCGTCCTCGAACTTGCTAAGAACTGCTCTGGAGTTGTCCAAAATCATTGCTTAACACCTCGTGCACGTGCCGTGCTACCATAACCCAGTTGAGCACATCCGCTCAAGCAACCTGCAAATGCTCCTTTTTTTAGTCAATAAGCCTTAGAGTCAAATTCCAACGTTTGAAATCCTCTACCAAGTCTGTTTCTAACATTCGAACACCGTATCCATCACTCCTCGATGTACCAACACATGATTGTATCCTCTTACTGAATTTACACCATGCACTGCATTATTCACATGACCATAATAACATCCTATGACAATAATAGTCGAAATCCTATGAATTTGTTGCCCACAACACACCTCATAAATCATATGAGTCCCGTTTCATCTCTCATAATACTGCCACGACATACGAGATGTGTAGAAACTCAAAATCACCTGCCGAATCATAATTTACGGAGTCTCTCCTCCCGACAAGAACCATTACCTCACTCTGGACTGAATATCGATATTTACTCTTTAATGTGCCTCATATAAAGCTGATCGCACTGATCCTAGGTCCAATAATCTCGTCTCACCCAATACAAGTTGCTCGGGTAATAAGCCACCTCAGACACTGCCAAAAGTCTCATATGATGCGACAATGTGCCAACGAGCTACACACTCGAATGTGATACATAATGAGAACGAACTCTGGAAAGAACTAATCAACCTACGTGACTAATTAAACAACCAAAAAGATGTTATGAACCTTCCTTAGAAATTGAGAAACAAAACACACAAAAGTAGGTATATGGAGTTGTACTCAACATCACATTGTTGTGGCGTGCAACCCGATCCAACCATGATACCTGTGGTAGTGTGTCACCCGTTCCCAACAAAATACCCATGGTGGCGTGCCACCCGATCCACACATTATAAATTATAAGGACATACTCACCGAGCTAAAAATGCTCATGCCTGTGAAATACCCGTATATCAACCACAAGCATGCTAAGTGCATAATACAAATGCTGGGGAGACAGATAGCGCCATAGGCTACGAAAATCAAGCACAACCAAGGTGAAATAGATAACTTGTATCTCGAGAGCCCTCCTTCTCTCACAACAGTACAATTTACCCGGGATCTTAATACGAATGTAAATAACCAAACCGCCTCACCACCCACGTGGCACAATATAGTATTACATGAAATAGACCACGACGAAATAACATTCAATGTCCGAATACTCCTCCATAAACAACGCTATGCTGAAATGAACACATCCAGCTTGATACAGAGCCCACATTCACATTTAGATTCATTCACGGTCCTCAAGAAGATTCCAACCATATCGCATATGGCCAGTAATATTTCAGGGATCCACAATACCCCTCTTTCCCATGACGCACAAGAACAACCGTCAAATTTGGAACAAACTTTCATTGTCCACAACCACACAAACCGATCGCCCTCCAAGCATACATTCCCACATTAGCGATAGTACCAAAATCTCCATACTTGGTTTCAATCTTTAATCAATTAAGTGACTATATGTCACACTTATACAATCTTCCCGTGGAATACGCTCCCACAACCTTCCGCACCAGGTAGCAAGTCTAGACATCCACCTCGCCGACCATACTAATGCTTCAAAGAGAATCAAAGGACCTACAAAATCCGCACGCAAGGCCTCTTACTCATGACACTGATCTCAGGTAACTCTAAAGACAATACATGCTTACTCTAACCATTTAAACCCCTTCCCACTCATCCAAGCTCTTGACATTCTTGTCGACACCAAACTGAATTCTTGATCCTCAACTCTCAAATTTCATGCCGCTCACCGCACCTATCTTACCATCACGCGGGAGCCCAGGAATATCATCATAACTCCTGAACCACTAATAAGATACACACTTCATCATATAGAAACCTTTCATTTTTTTCGTTCCAGGATAACTATAGCAACACGCAACCGAATTCCATAACCGCAGAAAATACGAACCCCGAGTTGTGGTCTAACCCACCATAATTCTTCCAAGATCCCTCTACACATAACATGCCATATTACTCAAATTCCTTCGTACAAAATCAATTACGGCGTCCGCCAAGTCTCGCGCGTACTGCCACAAATCACATGTATAACTTAACACGCTGAAAGAACTGATCATTGCCACCATCATGACAATTCAACCATTGCTAACCAATCTGACTTCTTCAAATTTACTCCGAACCTGCCTTAGAAGTATCAGTAGTTCCATCCAAACATACAAAACTCAAATCCGCAGTCATCCTGGGTGACCTTATTCAACAAGACCACGTTGTCCCAAAATTCACGAACCATCTCATACCCTCCTTGTGCGACACTCGCATCTTCAACTGGTACAATCATCCTGATAAATCCCTCTGTAGATCCGAAGTTACCTTTCCCCATTCCTCTGATACTACACCGCAGACCGAACATGACATGGAACACTCCAAGCCCCTTCCATAACCCACTGCAAAAGCTCGATACTTAACCACACAACAGACTCAAAATCTTTAGGCACCTCACTTTAAATTTTGAATCCGCTAGAACCGCTGAAAGAACTGATCATTGCCACCATCATGCCAATTAAACCATTGCTAACCAATCTGACTTCTTCAAATTTACTCTGAACCTGCCTTAGAAGTATCAGTAGTTCCATCCAAACATACAAAACTCAAATCCGCAGTCATCCTGGGTGACCTTATTCAACAAGACCACGTTGTCCCAAAATTCACGAACCATCTCATACCCTCCTTGTGCGACACTCGCATCTTCAACTGGTACAATCATCCTGATAAATCCCTCTGTAGATCCGAAGTTACCTTTCCCCATTCCTCTGATACTACACCGCAGACCGAACATGACATGGAACACTCCAAGCCCCTTCCATAACCCACTGCAAAAGCTCGATACTTAACCACACAACAGACTTAAAATCTTTAGGCACCTCACTTTAAATTTTGAATCCTCTAGAACCGTTGATGAGAGTCACCCACTCTGACTTGGTCCTGAATATAATCAAAATCCAAGGCCCTGCTAGCACCTGAACACCCTCTCAAGAAGCACCCGACTGAATCACCTTCCTTATAACTCACCTCTACATGAAGCATAAATCCTAAATCTTTCAAAAGCCTGAACATGAATCGATAAGGCCAATCATATAACAAATACCTTGCTCAAATTACCACTGATGCTCTCTTTGCTTAGTTGTAATAACCTACCAATATACTGATAATCAGGAACCTCGCAAGTTGATAACCATACATTCCAATTGTAGGTGGTGGGGCTCTCCCACTTAGCTTGAGGCTTCCATTGTATAACTCTGGAACCCACCAAGATTCCTTATCCCCTCATTGACATGGTCTTGCACAATCAACTCGCTGAATTTCTTGTAACCCTTCTGTTAAACACTTCATGAACACTCTGAATCACTAGCCACATGCAAATATTCGACCTCTTCCTGGATAGTCAGTAGAATTTCGTCAACACCACGCAATCGTTAACCTGCTCACAGGAGATAACCCACCTGTGGAAACTCCATGCCGACATCATCCGAACGACACTGCACTGGGTACAATTACTATGAAATCGGTAACCCATCCCGAACCCGTGCTCATTCACCAGCTATACAAGTCCATTCACTCATCATGGACATCAACTAAAGGTGCGGCAATACATTCCAATCCAAAGTCATGTTGTAACCTTCTTCATATCAAGAAACTCCTCTCCGTCGTATCCAACCTTTCCCAGCATAGCAGTCAACATTCCAATTTAAGTCTGTAGACCTAGTCACTGCCCACAATGAATCTCAAATCACTCTGATCTTTTCTCAAGACGTGCGTCTACCCTACCACATAACCCATATGCCTCTCTTCCACTCTCCCACTTTGGTCAAGACCTCTCCTTTAAACAACTATCCAACTCCTGTTTCTTACCCCTGGCCTTCTAGAAATTTAACCACCACAAGACACCTCCCACATGTCCCTTCTCATCCTTCGCTACCCAGTTGTCGCCTTAAGTCAAAATCCGTCTGGTGTAGCACTTGAACCAATAGATCGTTACCAACTTTAAACCTCTCCGAAGATCATCTTCCTCGAGCCGAAATTGCTACACCCCACTACCTCTAACAACCGCTTCCCCGGCACCATCTTACACTACTCTGCCCCAAAGGCAAATTGATGAAGACCAGTAATCCAAACCTGAACGTTCATAGTCCGATTGTCTTTCCTCCACCGAAAATAAAATAATGAATCTCTGAATCATCACTGAGTAAACCTCCTTCCAAGTCATTCACTACTTTGACGCATAGACAAGCATCCTACCATTACATCAACATTGTGCGATAACAACGCACGAATCATCATAACAATCAATGCCAATTCTCAAAAATTTAAGTAGTACTGATACAGAGCTGAAATGACAGAACGTCCTTCCGCAAGGCGACGACAATAGCCCAATCAAATACACAGGGAGAAATATCCTGCACCACTTTTGCAGTACCATTACAATTCCTCGATCCCTGAATTATAACACTGAATAGAAATATCCTGCACCACTTTGCGTCACACAACACTGAATAGGAAAGAGATGAAGGCATAAGCCTTAAAGAAATCAAATCGCACGATGAGGAATCAAGAAGGGAGGTGCACCTAACAGCCCCGTAGCCTCTCGAAGATAAGTACAGGCGTCTCCGTACCAATCCGCAAGACTCTACTAGACTTACTCATGACTCATGAGACCTAAGTGAACCTACTGCTCTGATACCATGTTGTCACGACCCTATTTCATTATAGGTTGTGATGGCGCCAGAAAACACTTTCAGGCAAGCCAACAATGAATACCTAATTTGGTTCTCATTTTAATATTTTAGAAATCATATTTTACTTAAATTAAACAATAAAAGATGGATTATACAAAGTAAATAACAATATTTTACAACAATTTCCAATACGGTGCAACCCATAATCGCTCCAAAACCTGGTGTCACAAGTGCATGAGCATCATCTAAGAATATAAAATAAAATACAATATCTTTACAGAATACAAATTAGACAGGAAAAATGCAAATATTCTGAAGGGGGCTCTGCTGGCTGCGGGTTGTAATATGGAGTGCAGCTCACCTAAGTCTCTGTGTGCATACACGCCTCTGCTTTCACAAGGACACTAATTAGATATGCACCTGTACAAAAATGTCCAGCAAGTGTAGTATGAGTACGTAAATCAACGTGTACCCAGTAAGTATACAGTCTAACCTCGAAGAGGTAGTGACGAGGGGGTCGACTCCGACACTTGCTATGGGCTATACATAAAAATACCAATGATATATTTAAGCATGGAATATATAGGACGGGTGTTATCTCAATATCATGAAGTAAGTAACATTTTTTTATAAATGAGAAATTTCTAAATTTATCTTGCATCATTTAACAATTTATATCTCAAGTCAATAGGCAATATCAATTATTATAAATTTTAAAGCAACCAATTCAATCATGCGCAAGTCATGCCGAGGTCGTACGGCCCGTTCCAATATGTAAATATAAACCATGCGTTGCCGAGGGTCGAACAACGCGAACCATAGATGCATCTACTACCCGGTCTTAAGCACAATAGTAGCTACGCACAGACTCTCGTCACCTCGTTCGTACGTAGCCCCCACAAATAGTAGCAAATATTAACTTAATTCACCTATGGGGTTAATTCCCTCTTACAAGGTTAGAAAAAAGACTTACCTCACTCCGAAGTCCCATAACCGGCTCTAACGCCCTTCCAATAACTCAAACCGATGCCCAATGCTCCAAAACTAGTCAATAAACGTGCAAATCCATAAATATACACTCTAATACTCATTATAATCAAATGTATAACAATTCCTAACTTCGTTTGAAGAGTCGATGAAATCACTCTCGAACCCACGTGCCTGGATTCCGAAAATTTTCGAAGATAAACTTTACCCATAACACAATGAACTCAAATATATAATCTATTCCAAACTCCATGTCGAATTTCATGGTCAAAAATCAAAAATACCATTTTCTAAGTTTTTCTTCAAAACCCTAATTTCCACTAATTTCCATGTTAAAATCCATATATAATCAATATATTTAACTCATAATAGGTGGGGATAACTTACCTTGCCATTGATGATGAAAACCTCCTCTTGAAACACTCCAAGAATCGCCCAAACCAAGAAAAAATTAAAGAAAATGGGCCAAATCCCATTCTTAAAGAAACACACTGCCCAGCGACCTCTCGCACCTGCGGTCACTTGACCGCTTCTGCGGTTCCGGAGGTGCGGCCAATATTCCGCTTCTGCGGAGATGCCCACAGTTGCCCGCTTCCTCTTATGCGCCTTTCCTTCGGCATATGCACCTTCGCATGTGCGGATACTCCCTCGCACCTATACTCCTGCCCAGCTCGCGCAACATCAGTTCTGCGACCCTCCTAGCCGCTTTTGCGGCTCCGCACCTGCTGCCAAAACCTCGCAGGTGCGGTTACACAAGATGACAGCAGCCCCAACATTCCCCTAAGCCAAAACTCGATCCGTTTACCATCTGGAATCCACTCGGGGACCTCAGGACCTCAACCAGTTACACCAACACGTCCCAAAACACATTACGAACTTAGTCGAGAATTCAAATCGCATCAAACAACGCTAAAACCACGAATCTCACCACAATTAAAGCTTAATGAACTTTAGAACTTCAAATTTCTATATTCGATGTCGAAACCTATCAAATCACGTTCGATTGACCTCAAATTTGGCAAAAAAGCCATATTCGAAATTACTCCAACTTCCGGAATTGGAATCCGACCCCGATATCAAACAGTCCACTTCCGGTCAAAGTTCTCATAAATTTTCAAATTTATAACTTTCGCCAAATGACCTACGTACCTCCAAATCCACTTCCGGGCGTGCTCCCAATACTTGAGTCACCATACGGAGCTATTCCCAGACTCGGAATCCCAAACGGGTGTCGGTAACGTTGAAATGCCTTGCAACCCAAATTTATGAAATTTCTTTCAAAATGTAAACCTTCCACAATGGTTTCCAAAACGCTCACGGGCCATCCAAAACCCGTTCCGGACATACGCCCAAGTCCAAAATTATCATACGAACCGTTTGGAACCTTCAAATCCCGATTCCGAGGTCGTTTACTCAAAAATCCAATCACAGTCAATTCTTCCAACTTAAAGCTTTCGAAATGAGAACTTTCTTTCCAAATCAACTCTAAACTCCCGAAATTCCAATTTTGACCATGTGTACGAGTCGTAATACCTGAAGTGAAGCTACTCATGGCCTCAAATTTGACGAATAACGCGCTAGAGCTCAAAATGGTTTGTCGGGTCGTTACAGCTTATCCAGTTATATGAAGATTTCATAATATGCAACATTTATCTTTTTAGAAGTTTTAGTTTCAATTTATTTTCTCTTTGTAATGCTAATTTGATTTAGTAAATTATTTAACTGATCTTTATGTTGTAGATAATCCTATTAAAACTTTTTCTATCTTTGCTTGAAGAATAATGATGTTAGGTAATTTCAAATTTCTCTCTCTATCTCACACGAGCTAAGTCGTAAACATGGTAGATTTAAAATATCACGGTAATTATGAGTAGTTTTAAAATTTGACTGTTTGTATCATAAAATGTGCTTAATTAATTAGTGATGTCAAGCCAATAGTGAAAAATATCGATGATGTTATTTTGAGGATAAATCTACTAAATTTATAGAATATTTTGATGAAAGGAATAAAATAGATTCGACTTCCATATTTAGTGTTTTTCTCATTTTAATCGCGCCATTCATTGACAACACTCAATAAAATGCTCTTAAGGAATCAATTTTCGAGTTGTCAATGCAACCTTCTCTTTATGTTTTACATTTTATTTGTGTTGTTATACCTCTAAATTAATTTTAAATGAGNCTTCTCTTAAGGAAATAATTTTCGAGTTGTCAATGCAACCTTCTCTTTATGTTTTACATTTTACTTGTGTTGTTATACCTCTAAATTAACTTTAAATGAGCCTTTTTAATGAACTCAATTAGTATTATGCAGTCTGGTGGCTTAATTGGTTGTTGAGGAGTAGCAATTATGTCTTAAAGTTGAGATCTTTGTTAAAATTGATTTAGTTAAACTTAAGACAAAAATCAACTATGGTTCAAGCTAGATATTTCGTTTCTTAATTTTAATGAAAAGACGTGCTTCATTTCCTTTATGTTACTGTATCGCAAAAAATTAAAAATATACAAGTAATAAATAATCCTTTCGATAGGATCAAGCTGTCGAATTTGATATGTTTAAGTTTAAGTTTCAATTATGACAATATTATTTTATGTTATATTTGCAGGACAAACAAAAAGGAAAGAATGGAGATACTCAGCAGCAAGGATTCGAAATAGCAAGTAAGAATGGAGATGATGTTACTACATTAATGGACAACCAAGAGAAGCAGATTGACTCGTCCTCAATCAAGGGAACTTAGATTGTCAATCATGGATTCTCAAATTAAGAAGATCGTCATCAGTTACTGGGCTCGTGAATTAAGCTACTCCAAGCATAAATGACTCCTTAAACCAAGTCGTGACAAGGAAGGCCACAATCGAATCTTGGCTCTTCAAAGAGCGAGATTCGAAGAGGCACCCCTTGGGTCAAATCTCTTAATCAAAGATCTTGTGCCTTTGATTTCGCTGAAGACTCAACAACTCTTTTCTCCCCTATAAGAAGGCTGATCCTTCAAGAAGCAGATTGCGCAACTACACACATTGTATTCTAAGTCTGTCTACTTCTTAGCTCAAACACTGTTCCTTAGTTATCAGTGTCTCAAAAGATAGGGAGATCCAGAATACAAATGAGAGTTTTGTCAATATTTTGAACTAAAGTGTTGATACTATTCGTTGGTGGTGAACGCGATAAAACCATCTGTATTGTAACTTTGTTCAATGATCTTAAGGGAGCCCTTGTGACCCAAGGGAAATTGGATGTAAGTACCACAACAGTACCGAACCAGTATAAATCGTTGTGTGTTATTTACTTCTCTTTACTGCTCATTTTCATTCTGTTTTGTAGTCGATCAACTAATCTTTGTGTTAGTCGACTAAATTTTAAATAGTTAAAAATTCACCCCTCTTGTACTTTCGGAAGTTTAGGTAGTACTATGTATATACTACACACAACACTATTGTAGTTTTGCTATATATATATTCCTATATGCTTTATGTTAACAAGTACTGATGAAGAAATGATTCAAATAGGATGTGTGGAACTTCACTATCTAGCGGCTAAATAAACTAAATTAAATAGTGGTAACTTCTTTGTTGGATATAAATTTAGGAGATATATTTACGCGTACGATTTTTGACTAGTAACACGTCTAGATAAATAGCAAAGCCAATATTGTTGATCTATTCAAAGACCAAATATTTCTTCTCCGTATAAGTAAGTAAAGAATTTAATGATATGGAAATGAATTAGCTAAAAGTAGCGTCTTTAATGTCATTATTTGCATGATATTAATACTTTTCTAGTAAAAACTATATTTTAAAATCTTATGTTAACATTTAGATGCGCCTATAGTTATACGTGTGAGACACGTATATAAAAACTAGTTATAGTTATATCTACAAATCTTTATTATGTTTATACTTCCTTAAAATATGTACATAAAATATATATTTTTGTTCTAATATGGAAGCTCTCCAAACATTGAATTAGATATAGATTAAAAGGTAAAATTATATGGAAATTTTTATGCTAAATTCTCCTTAAAATATGTGACACACAATTTTTATTTTTAAAACTCTCAAAATCTTTTGACATACTTCTATTGATAATATTAGTTATATATTATTTAATACTAACAATCAATTTCCTATTTAAGAGAACTTCTCCTTAGATTATGTGATAAGAATTTTAGATTTAAGAAATCTCAAAATCTTTCAACATGCTTCTATTGATAATGTTATTTATAAAATTTAAACTCGTAATGACCTGATCAATCATTCTGTGTAATGGCGCCTGTTACCCCTTTTATTGCTTCACACTTGTGTGTTTATGCTTTGATGACTTAGGGGGTTGATTAGTTTCATTCCGGAAAACTTTCGGGTTGATTTAGACCCTTGATTTTAGACAGAAGCTTTAATTTGAAAATGTTGATCAAACTTTGACTTTTGTGAAAATGACCTCAGAACAGTGTTTTTATTACTTCGTTAGCTTCATATAGTGATTTCGTACTTTGGCGTATTCCTGGAATTGATTTTGGAAGTCTGCAGGTTGATTTGTGTTGATTTGCCAAATTTTGGCAATTTAAAGTTGAAAAGTTTGACTGTAGGTTGACTTTTAGCTATCGAGCTCGAAATTTGATTTTGGGACATGGAAAAGGTCCGTTATGGCATTTAGAACTTATCTACAAAATATGTTGTCGTTTGGAGTTGATTTTAGAGTTCAATTAGTAGTTTTAGATATTATTTTTGTATTTTGATCGCGCGAGCGAGTTTGTATGATGTTTTAGACTTGTGTGAAGGTTTGGTTTAGAGCCCCGAGGGCTCGAATGAGTTTCAGACACGTTCCGGAAGTGCTTTGGTCTGCAAAATGGAAGCAGGTGTCTAGTGCTCTCTGGTGTCTCAATTGCGAACACCAAGGTTGCATTTGCGACTATAGCAAGAATCACAAGTATCGCAAATCTGATGCCTTGGTCGCATTTTCAAAGAACTTCTTTGCTGGGTTAGGTTCGCTTTGCGATGTTATTGTCGCAATTGCGAGGGCAGTAGGGGTCGCAAATGTGATCCGGTCTTCGCATTTCCAAAGAGCTTCCCAAGCCTTCAGTGCCGCATTTGCGAGGCTTTCTTCCTCGCAATTGCGAACCCATATTGCAATTGCGATATCTGTAGCTGAACATAAGAGCTGAAAGTCAGGATTTATCTCTCATTCTCTCATTTATGAACCCTAGACTCAATAAGAGGCGATTTGGAGAGGGGATTTTCACCTACAAACCTTGGGTAAGCGATTCTAATCTATTTTTAATCATATTCCATCAACATATTTTAGACATTAACATCAAAATCGTGTGAATCAAAGTAGAAATTGGTGAAATTTCGTCAAGTTTTTGAAAAATAGGAAATTGAGTTTTGAGAGTCTATTTGCACTCGGATTTTGAAACTAATCACATATATGAACTACTGGGGTCATGGGTAGACAGAAACTACCATTAGACTCGGGTTTTGACCGGGCGGGCCCCGAGTTAACTTTTTTTTATTTTTTGGAAAAACTGTAAAGATTTTAACTTTATCTATTGAAATTGAATTCCCTATGTCATAACCAAAAATTTACTATAGGTTGTGATGGTGCCTAACGCCGCCGTCAGGCAATCCAACGGTGCTTAATCAACTTAGTTACTCATTTTATTATTTTTTTTGAAATCACGAATCCCATTAAATAAGTAGAGTAAGGTCTAGTACTCCCAGGAAACCCGTGATTTTTATTTCCAACTTACGTATAAAATATAAATTACAAGGTGAAATGATAATAATTATGTGAACTACAATAATGAACATCTAGCAGTAATCCACAAAATCCGATGTCATAAGTGTATGAGCATCTACTAAGGAGTACAATAGTAATAAAGCATCTGCCTGGAATACAATTTAGACAGGAGAATATAAATAACTCTGATGGAGATTCTGTATGCTGCGGATTGTTACATGGCATGCAGCTCAGTATAAATTCCCCACAACAACCGCACCCTTGCGCCCAAAAGACTACCAAATGTAGCATGAGTACATAAATCAAGTAACCAGTAAGTACCTAATCTAACCTCGGAGAAGTAGTGACGAGGGGTCGACGCCGACACTTACTAGAGGTCCAGTAAAGTAGTATGCTAAATTCTAAACAGATGTGAAGCACGACAGTAATAGGAGGATAAAAAGGTAACTAGCATAATCCTTCAAAATTTCTTTTAACGACATAAACTTCTCAATCTTGTATTTTATCACAACAACTCGGAAAGTATCAAGTGTCAATATCAAATGAATAAGAAACACCTAATAAAATGCAAGGCATCAGTGGAAGAAAAATCTCGTGAATATTTAGACTGTTAGCGATATAACGTATGATTATGCCAAGGTCGTATGACCCGATCCCGTAAGGAATATGATATTGATGAGGCGAATGGCCTGATCCCATAATACTGTGTACACTGTCGAGGGTTGAGCAACATGAACCATATGCATCTATTATACTCCTGAGGCGAATGGCCCGCTCCCATAAGAGTGTGTACAAAATCATGCCGAGGCGAACGACTCGATCCCATTGGAATAAGAAGCTTTAACGGGTCCTTGACCCCACTTACGAATATACGTATGAGTTATGAAATTCAAGGAAAACTTTGCAATGAGTACGCACAACGCTGGAGAAATTCATAAGGGAAGCACAAATTATTCCGCGGATTATCAAAAAGGTCGTCACATCTCTACAATAGCGAGTCTATCACCCTATGCAAGTCTAGTCTCAAGTCGTAACCCGAAATAAAGGAATTAAACGAGAAAAGATAACTCAAATAGTACAATTATAGCATGGTGTGAGCCTAAGTCTACCTGGAGATAATCAGGAATTATAGCATACGCACGAACACCCGTCACCCTTGAGCCCACATGCCCGGATTCCGAAAATTTTCGAAGATAAACTTTACCCATAACACAATGAACTCAAATATATAATCTATTCCAAACTCCATGTCCAATTTCGTGGTCAAAAATCCAAAATATCATTTTCTAATTTTTTCTTGAAAACCCCAATTTCCTCTAATTTTCATGTTAAAATCCATATATAATCGATGTATTTAACTCATAATAGGTGGGGATAACTTACCTTGCCATTGATGATGAAAACCTCCTCTTGAAACTCTCTAAGAATCGCCCAAACAAAGAGAAAATGAAAGAAAATGGGCCAAATCATGTTCTTAAAGAATCACACTGCCCAACGACCTCTCGCACCTGCGGTCACTTGACTGCTTCTGCGGTTCCGCAGGTGCGACCAATATTCCGCTTCTGCGAAGATACCCATAGCTGCCCACTTCCTCTTATGCGCCTTTCCTTCTACATCTGCTCCTTCGCAGGTGCGGGCACTCCCTCACACTTGTACTCCTGCCAAGATGGCCCAACATCGCTTCTCGACCCTCCTGGCCGCTTTTGCGGCTCCGCACCTGCGGTCAAAACCTTGCAGGTGCGGTTACACCAGATGACAGCAACCCCAGCATTCCTCTAAGCCCAAACTCGATCCGTTTACCATCTGGAATCCACTCGGGGCCCTTGGGACCTCAACCGGTTACACCAACACGTCCCAAAACACATTACGAACTTAGTCGAGCCTTCAAATCACATCAAACAACGTTGAAACCACGAATCTCACCACAATTCAAGCTTAATGAACTTTAGAACTTCAAACTTCTACATTCGATGTCGAAACCTATCAAATCATGCACGATTGACCTAAAATTTTGGAAAAAAGTCACATTCGACATTACGGACCTACTCCAACTTTCGAAATCGAAATCCGACCCGATATCAAAAAGTCCACTTCCAGTCAAACTTCTGAAAAACCTTCAACTTTCTAACTTTCGCCAAATGACCTACGGACCTCCAAATCCACTTCTGGACGTGCTCCCAATACTTGAATCACCATACAGAGTTGTTCCCAGACTCGGAACCCCAAGTGGATGTCAATAACGTTGAAATGCCTTGCAACCCAAATTTATGAACATCTAGCAGGAATCCCCAAAATCCGGTGTCATAAGTGTATGAGCATCTACTAAGGAGTACAATAGTAATAAAGCATCTGTCTGGAATACAATTTAGACAGGAGAATATAAATAACTCTGATGGAGATTCTGTATGCTGCGGATTGTTGCATGGAATGCAGCTCACTATAAATTCCCCACAACAACCGCGCCCTTGCGCCCAAAAGACTACCAAATGTAGCATGAGTACATAAATCAAGTAACCAGTAAGTACCTAACCTAATCTCGGAGAAGTAGTGACGAGGGGTCGACGCCGACATTTACTTGAGGTCCAGTAAAGTAGTATGCTAAATTCTAAACAGATGTGAAGCACAACAGTAATAGTAGGATAAAAAGGTAACCAACATAATCTTTCAAAATTTCTTTTAACGACATAAACTTCTCAATATCGTATTCTATCTCAACAACTCGGAAAATATCAAGTGCCAATATCAAATGAATAAGAAACACCTTATAAAATTCAAGGCATCAGTGGAAGAAAAATCTCGTGAATATTCAGACTGTTAGCGATATAACGCATGATTATGCCAAGGTCATACGACCCGATCCCGTAAGGAATATGATACTGTTGAGGCGAATGGCCCGATCCCATAATAATGTCTACATTATCGAGGGTCGAGAAACATGAACCATATGCATCTATTATACTGTTGAGGCGAATGACCCGCTCCCATAAGAGTGTGGTACAAAATCATAACGAGGCGAACGGCTTGATCCCATTGCAATAAGAAGTTTTAACGGGTCCTTGACCCCACTTACGAATATATGTGTGAGTTATGAAATTCAAGGAAAACTTTGGAATGAGTACGCACAACGCTGGAGAAAGTCATAAGGGAAGCACAAATTATTCCGCGGATTATCAAAAAGGTCGTCACGTCTCTACAATAGCGAGTCTATCACCCTCTGCAAGTCTAGTCTCAAGTCGATCCGCCTTCACTCGAACTTCTTTAGCTTCAGCCCAGGCGTCCACGACCTCAGCCTTCATATTCACAAGATTGATCTCGAGCTCGGGAATCCTGCTCGTCTGAATCGAGCTAGTTTCTCGAGCATTACGATGTTGCACCTCGAGGGCAGAAGCCTTTGCCAAGGCATTCCTTTGGGCCGCAACATGAACACCTATATGTGCCTTCAACATGAACACCTATATGTGCCTTCAACGCATGGCATTCGGAATTCACTTACCCGACCTTGCCCCTAAGGCATTCCAGCGTTTCCACTTTTCTCTGCCACTGAAGCACCAAAATATTAGTTTCCAAAAGTGGGAAAGAAGCATATACTCATTCAGGGTAAGGGTTACCTGACGCTCGAGATTTCCTTCCATGTTTCGTCTCTAATGCATCTCCGACCAAATATGTATCAGCTCTTTCGTCTTCTTATTGCAAAGAATCTTGAGAGATTTTTCCTTGCCCAAAGCTTCCCACAACCTGGTCTCACAACAAAGCAGCTCGAACTTGAGCTTATCAAAAACCTACAGAAGAGAAATTTCAGATCAGAGATTGAAGATTCATCGCTAAAAGGCCAACAAGGCCGATCATAACTCACCTCGGAACAAAGCCGCTGAGCCTCCTCAAAAGTTGAGTGTGCGTCTACTAGTCTTCCCCCATCAGCCCCAGTTGAACCGCTCTCGGTAGGGGCATGACAACTCGAGACCCCACTTGGCTCGGGCGGCCCCTGGCCCCAATAGTCCCTCGAAGTACCTTCGAGGACAGAAGTAGATGATGGTAGAGGACTCTTGCTCCTTCCCTCTCAAGGAACCTCTCCCTCAAAACTAGAGGTCTCAGGCCTAGAAAAATCGAATACCTTGGGAGGCCCCCTGGCTCGAGCCGTGGACAAAGAATCATCCCCCTGATGAGAGCTGACGTCCATGGAATGACCAACATATATGAAGTCTTCTTCAATGGCGACATCTCCTTTGTGTCTCTTGGCAGGCCCCGCCACGGTGGGAATGTCTTCATCCATCGAAGACCTTTTCCGCTTATTATCCTCCCTCAGCCCCGAAGCAGACGGCCTTTCCCTCTCCTCAAAGGGGCACAGTATCACTTCCGAGAAACCACCAACTCCTGTGGTAGAATATTTAGTGCACATAAAAGGAAAAATTCTCGAAAGGGCAATGACACGGCTCATACCGTGGTGCTTTGCTTCCCATCTGCCCTTGGACAGATCTCGCCACTTGCGTTCATCATAGGTTGATGAAGCTTCCAGCTTCCAAGTCCAGTCTACAAGGTCGGGAATCTCTTCCGGCATCCACAGAACCGCTGAGAAAAAGAAAGAAAGATTCTTATAGATCGACCAAAGTAGAGGGCACTAAGGTACGATGTAGCTTACGTTTGAAGTTCCACTTCTCAGGAAACGACAGGAGCTTGGCAGGAATAATATCGGTGGTCCTCACTCGGAAAAACTGACTCATCCATCCTCGGTTCCGGTCCTCGTTGTCACTGGCAATAAAGGGCCTCGTAGATCGACATTGTAGCGCAATCAAGCCCCGACAAAGCTGGGGCTGATACAATCTAATGAGGTGGCTAAGGGTAAACTCGAGCTCAGCCTTTTCGGTAAAGTACCTCATCATCAACACTATCTGCCAAAAGAAGGGGTGAATCTGAGCCAAGGTGACTCGGTACCTTTTGCAGAACTCGAGCACAAGGTGATCGAGGGGGCCCAATGTGAATGGGTATGTATATACGCTCAAGAATCCCTCCACATAGGTCATGATGTTCTCTTCTCGAAAAGGTATCTGCAGCGTCACATTTTCTCCCCAGCTGCAGTCTATCCTTAAGGCCTCGAGGTGATTTTCTTCTATCGATCGAATGAACCTCGACGCATGCTCTCGATGCCCCGAGGCGTCGAAAGGTTTCTTTACTGCAAAATCTTTGTTCAAAGCAAAACAACTCGAGGTTAACTCAGCATACGCCGGTGGTGTAACACCGACCGGGTAAGATGTAGAGGAAAAGTTTCCCTCTTCTTGGTGAACGGATATGGGCAATACATCCATAACTACTCAAGTAGAGTTAAAGAGGATGAAATGAAAACAGTTTCGCAAAGACGAGAAAGGGAACAAAACATTGAAAGGAAAGTTAAGTTTTGCAAATATGTAAGACTTAGAATGAAGAGGAAGTAAGAATATATATAGAGCAAGCGGTTGTTATCCAACTACTTTGAAAGCCATTTAATTCTGAAAGAGTTGTCACAACATTTGGGGAAGTGTACCGATGGGTCCACCTCGGTCACTTCACGGTCATGTCACATAAATGACACTATCACGCAGCATTTGAGGGATCCAAGCTCCCATGCCGGCCTAACCTTGAGAAGATGTCCGATCCCGAGGGGATCTACTACTGCAAGTACGAGTTTCGAAGAGCTAAGAATCGAAGCATGAAAGTCAATTTTAGTATAAGCATTGAGGGACAAAGTTGGGAGATATGTAACAGAAAGATATTTTATTTCTAACAATGCATTTACAAGGGTGTTTCTACAAAAATTCCCCCTGAGGATCCCATATACAGAAAAGGAAAAAAGCAAAAAAAAAGAAGGAGAATCTAATCTTCGTCTTCGCCGATGTCCGAGCCGCTTTCAAAGCCCTCATCCGACGTAGTTGGCATTGCCGGTTCTGCAGAGAGATCGACGCCCTTATCACTCACTTCCTCAAGGGTCTGCCTTCTGGCTTGTGTGTGGGCATGATCAACTGCCTGAGCTAGTTATAGCTGGGCCTTCTGGGATATCTCCCTAGCCCGGTCATTCGTAGCAGCAACATCCCTCATGTATGAGGAGACGAATTCATCAGCCTCGGACCTGGCAGATAGTGTAGCAGCTTCCTTCTAAGCACCTCGAAGAAGTTCTTGAGTCGACGATAGCTTCCCCCGAAGCGCGTCCTTCTCCAAAACTATGGCATCGTTCAGCCGAGCCAGCTCGTGGATTTCGGCGTCCCTGGCCGCAACATCCTCTCGGAGCTGCTCCACTAGGGAATCCTTCTGCCTAATCTGAAAAGCACAGAAAATAAGTTGATCAATGCCAAGTATTGCAATTAAAGATAAAATTTTGAATACTAGAATACCTGCTCGAGAAGGTCGGCCCTCTCTCAAAGCGCTCTCTCCGAGCCTGCCCTAAGGTTGATCAATTCTTCCTCTTTCCGGGCACACAGAGCCTCCAGCTCAACAAACTCCGACATGAGCTTCTCAAGCTCTCCTCCACGATGAGTCAACTCATCTTGCATCTTGGAGAAGGCTTGGTCATATAGTTTCTTGACCTGCAGCACAAAGGAAGAACACTAGAAAGCAAGAATAGAAAGTTGAAGAACAACATATTCTTTCGAGATTATCACCATTTTTTTGGAGCCTCTCGACCTCCTCGAGGGCAACATGGGCATCAACATCGGTCTCCTCCTCTACCCCTTAAAAATATTCTCTGAACGCATCATCCTCTCCACGAGAGGTCTCCAAACCAGGAACATTCCTAACTTGGGCATCTCGTATCTCACCAGGAGAAAATGACGGGCTCGAGTGAAGTCCACCAGCAATATCAGCCTCCATCGAGGCTTCTTCCCGACCCCAAAAAGCTCCAGTGCCATGTCCGACGAGCATCTCGGGGATTGCATAGAACCCTCCTCGAGGGTCTCCTCAACACGGGGCGGGTCTGCATCGGCCGCCTCCAACTCAGCAGATGACCGCCCAACGACTTTCGAAGCACTAGCGCTTTGCTTTGCCATTTGTACCAAAGGGCAGATATCGTCACTCTCTTCATCGGCCCGCAGGCTCTCAGCGACCGTTGAGGATAAGACCATAGCATCGGTCTTGGGCTTCCGAGTCTTTGCACTTTTTTATTTTGGAGACTCAGTCGAGGCCTCCTTCTTATTTTTCCTATCCTTGGTGGTCTTCAGAGCCTCTTCCTCACTAGGTAGGAGCGGCTTGATCAGCACACCTTCACCAAGGTCTGCACAAGCGTATTATGTCAAAAAACACCACCATCGAAAGCACTTACAAACAATGAAAAAATAGTAACAACAAGAGCATACCATGGTTCTTAGCCTGCCACCGAGTTTTAGCCACCTCACACCATACGCATTTATTGTATAGGAAAGCGGAGTCTAAAAGTTTGATCCACCCCAGAAGGTCCTGAACCACACCGGGAAACCAAACGCTGGCTACACAATTAGAAGAAAATCAGTCGAAACAAAAAGAGATGGAAAAACATACTCGATTCAGGGGTACTTACGTTTCATATTCCATTCCTCTAGGAATGGTAGTCTAACAGCAGGGATGATGTCCGAATATTTGATTCTAACAAATCGGCTTATCCATTCCCGATCTCTATCCTCGTCGATGCAGGCAAGGAACGCCTTGGCAGATCTACGGTGCAGTTTAATTAGGCCCCACGGAAGAGTTGAGGGCTGTACAATCTGATCAAATGGTCGAGGGTGAAATTCATTCCCTCGACCATGTTGGTAATGTGTCGAAACATGTATAAAATCCGACCGAGTGTCACCCAATATTGGTGGAAAAAATCAAGAATCACTGGGTCAATCGGTGGAGAGGAAAAATCTACAGGGCCTAAGGTAAATGGATATGTATATAAACTGAGATAGCCAGCCCTATGCGTGACTATGCTTTCATCAGCTGTAGGAATTTCTACTCGGGCCGCCTTCCCCCAACGGCAATCCAGCTTTATCCTCTCATTATCGGTTACTACACTTATATATCGAGACATAGGCTTGCATCGGCCCGGTGTAGAAAGGGGTTTTTCAATTGTAAAATTGGAGATGGTGTCGAAGGGGCTGGGGATGCATTACTCGATGGTAGGAGGAGTTTTTGACTTGCCCTTAGACAGGCGTGATGAAGAAGTAGCTCCATCCTTTTGTGGTACCGTTTTGGAAGTCTTAGCCATGATTATAATTGAATTTTGAAGAAAGAAGACGGAGAAGAAAACGCAGATAGAAGATGAGAATGGAAAGCACTTAGTAAAAAATTGAAGGTTTGAAGAAGATGTAAAGTTATGAGAAGGCAAGTGATTGAAGTATTTATAGAGACCCCTTTTGGGAATGTATTGAAGTGAAAGGGTCGAAGCAATAACTGTTCATGGGCTTCTCAAAAATTGTGTTGACGGCGACCTCCGCGCAAATTTTTATGTCACATCATTTAATGCTCTGAAGGCACTGACGTCATAATAGGGATTTCGAAGAGGCAAGAAGTCAAGACCGTTTCTTACCACTTCATTCTAAGAAACGCGTGGACTATCTGTATACGGCTAAAATTGGAGAGCCTGATTTTACGGTCATTACGGCGCTTAGAAGGCTCGAAGGCTCGAGTTTTGGCATCGAGGGGTCATATTGAAGGTCCTCGACCTCGGGGCAGTGCAAATCAAAGACCAACGTAGAAAGGTGGGAAAACCCCGAAAGGCACGTGGTTAAAGCTAACAAGGCAAGTGGTTAAAGCTGAAAAAGTACACAAAATAGTACAAGCCTGTACCGTGGCATTAAATGGTTATACCATCCATCTCTCTTTGCATTAATTACATATGTACTATATTGGGATTTCTCCTAATATATAAAGGGGACCCTTGTCACTTTTTAATACACATGATATTCAATACAAGAACAATAACATCCGCTGCTCTCTAAATAAAACATTCTCTACAATTGTTCTATTGATTTATTGCCTTTCATTTATTGTGTTCATTGATTGTTCTTCATTGATTATTTGTTATTAATCCAAAATAGGCCATCTCTTAGGCCTTCAAATATTTTTATATCACCATCAGCAGCCCTTTGTCAGGCTCCTAAGCTCGACCTCGAGGCCCATCCCGACCGACCTCGAGGCCTATCCCAACCGACCTCGAGACCAGGCTCTCCACTGCTCGGTTTGCATAATCTTGCTACCCTTTGCACTCATTTTGTTTTCCCACTACTCACTTAGCATCTACTGCCTACACAACTAGTATTAAAATAGATCACGTATTTTTAAAACCACATAATCAAATATAATTGTATTACAATTTTCACGGTAAACAAGAATCACATAGAAATTTTAGGAATTTTTATCTAAGTTTTGAAAAATAAAAATTTGGGATTTGAGAGTCGGATTGGACTCGGATTTGAAACCAAAACACATATAGACTCGTTGGGTTATGGGTAGTCAAGATCTACCTTTGGACTCGGGTTTTGACTGCGCAAGCTCGGAGTTGACTTTTGGGGAATTGAAAGATTGTAGCTTTATTAATGTAATTGGTTTATCCTGCATTGTTTGATGATATTAAGTTGGTTTTGGTTAGATTTGAGCCGTGAGGAGGTGAATTTCAAGGGAAAAGCTATTTTTGATTGTTGATTTAGCCTACTTGAGGGAAGTGTCTTGTCTAACTTTGTGTGGGGAAACTTCCCCATAGTATTTGGGTTGATTGTGCTGATTGAAGTATGTGAAAGATGTGTAAACAAGGCGTACATGAGCTTATATGTGTTATTTGACCGATTTAGACTCTTAGGATACTTATAAGCACTTAATTTAAGTTAATAGTAATTGTTCTATCTTTTGTTGTCAGTTTCATTCTTACATGCATTAATTAAAGTTATTATTACATGTTCTAGTTCCCATTGTCAAAGTTATTCTTATATGCACTTACCGTAGTTGCTGTTACATGCTATTCATTCCATTGTTGAGTTGTTCTCATGCATTTAGACATAATTTCTCTTCTATGCTATCTCTTTCATTATTAAGCTTATGTTATGAACTTGGAGTGAAAGTTGTCATTTCTTGGAAATACCTTCTGTATGAGCTAATGAAGTTGTAGTTGTGAAAGCCAATAATACATTGAGATGGAAATTGTTAGTTATTAATATACCTTTCCTTGTTGAGTTTTTTTTATTCATTTTGTTATTATGGAGATTCTTGTACACATTGTGGTTGAGCCATGGGATATGTATTGTGGTAATATTGGTATTGTCGATATTTGGCATGTTGTGGCATATAGGCACGTGTGGTGCATTGTGTTGTGATATCGATGCACATGTCGTGGTATAAGGATAGGTGTTGATTTGCATGCAGCGAGATAAGGTATGATTTATATGTGTGTTGCTAGTAAGGGAATTACTTGAAGCCACGTGGTGAGATAAGAGGGCTAAAGCGTGTGTAGCTATTTCTGGAAAAATATTTAAATAAATAAATAAATACAAGGCTTACGCGGCGATATAAGGGAGATTGTGATTGTGACTTGTGAAATGTGAATATGAGGTGTGGTACCTCAATATGATTTTTATTGTGCATTCTAAGTTGGAAAGTCTTGATGATTTGAACATTTGTCGTTCTTTTTTCCTTATTTCTTTCCATTAGTGTTTTGATTGTTATTGGTAACTTTTTGTTTTATCACATGTAGTCTCTTGTTGCCATTTAGTGATTTAATCCCGTTGTTAGCCCTAAACTGATAAATGTTTTCATTGTCCTTTGAGTGCCTTTATCTTCTGTTATTAGATTATGTTATATTCTATTTAGGTTTCTTTTGTCTAGTAGGTTTCTTGACCTGGCATCATCACTACTCTACCTAGGTTAGGCTTGATACTTACTGGGTACCGTTGTAGTATACTCATGCTATGCTTCTATACATTTTTGTGTAGACCTAGGTACATTCGCTCGATTCGGATGCTAGTGATTTGATCAGTTACTTCGGAGACTTCAAGGTATACCTGCTTGACGCTCGCAACCATCGGAGTCACCTTCTATTTTTGGTTGTATTACGATTTATTTACAGTTCAAAACAGTATAGTATTTTGAGATTCTAAGTGTACTTTTGTTAGAGCTTATGACTCCACCGGTTTTGGGAGATATTTGATAGTTGTATCTTTTGGGCTTTATTATGATAGTTTAACAGTTTAACTTTGTATTTAAATTGTTATTTGGGGAATTATCACTTTTAGTCCGCACCAGAAATTATTTACATTCAGTAGCCAAAACATTTTATAAAATTTATATAATTTTTGTATATAGCATACAGAATTAAAATATATATACAAAAAATAGATATTTTCGGCTATTATATTGAGAGCGGCTATATAGTGTCATTTTCTCTTGTTATTCCTGCTAATTTCAATGTATGTTAGGCTTAACTAAGGTACCATCACGACATCCTAAGGTGGGAATATGGGGTCGTGATATACCTTCCCCTTGAAATAATTTGAACACTTACCTAGAATCTCAATGGTTTCGCAGACCATAATTACAACGTATATTACATAGTGTAGTATAGGTGTTCTAGTATACCTTAAATACTAAGTGGTAACTCTAAACCTTAAATAACCTTGTATAGTACTATAAGTTGTAGTTTGTTTTGGCTCGTGCAAAATTGGGTGCAACAACTACTATTGGTGATGATGGGGTATTGAGGCTACAAGGTCAGATTTGTGTATTAAATGTTGATGGGTGGAGAGAGATAATTCTTGAGGAGGACCATAGTTCGTGGTATTTCATTTATACGGGGGCCGCGAATATGTACCATGATTTGAGGCAGCGCCATTGGTGGAGGAGGATGAAGAAGGATATTATTGAGTATGTTGCTCGGTGTTTGAACTGTTAGCAGGTGAAGTATGAGCATCATCGACCCGATGGTTTTATTTTGAGGCTTGATATTCCGGAGTAGAAGTGGGATCTTATCACTATGGATTTTATTATTAGGCTTCTGTGGACCTTGAGGAGATTCGTTGCAGTGCGGGTCATTGTGGATAGACTCACCGAATCTGCATACTTCATTCTAGTCATGACTACCTATTCTTCAGAGCAGTTGGCTTGGATTTATATTTGGGAGATTTTTTGCCTTCATGATGTGCCCGTGTCTACTATCTCGGATTGAGTCACTTAGTTCACATCACATTTTTTTGAGAGAAGTGCAGCGAGAGTTGGGAACACAGGTCGAGCTGAGTACAACATTTCATCCCCTGACGGACGGACAATCAAGTTCACTATGCAGATTTTGGAGGACATGTTAAGTTCCTGTGCCATTGATTTCAGAGGTTCATGGGATCAGTTTATACCACTAGCAGAATTCGCCTACAACAACAGCTATCAGCCGAGTACCCAAATGGCCCTTATAAGGCCTTATATGGGAGGCGATGTCATTCTTCGATTTCTTGGTTTGATCCTAGGGAGATGTCACGACCCAACTTCTACCTGAGCCATGACGGTGCCTAACACCATGTAACCAACAGCTTACATAATAACTAAGCATTTGGATAAACATGGTTTAATAAACTTAACAACAGAAATATTATAACTATCTATGAAAAAAGTAATAATATTGATACAACCATCCCAAAATCTGGTGTCAACGAGTACATGAGCTCTCCCGAGCATCAAAATATAAACCAATTCCTTAGTACAACTATCTTGACTATAGAAGAGTAATGAGGAAAATGAAGGAAAGAGAATCAAGGTTTGCGGTTGTCATAGGAACTACCTCGAAGTCTCCAAGCATAGGTACTAGCACGACTCTGGCAATCAGCGTGTCCAGATATACCTGGATCTGCACATGAAATGCAGAGTTTAGTATGAGTTCAACCGACCCTATGTACTCAATAAGTAACAGAACTAACTTTGGGATGAAAGTAGTGACGAGCTCAGAAGAAGACAATCAAAATCAATATAAACGACAACATGGATATAACGATGAAAATAGCAATAAATAACTCAAAGTAATTATCAAAATCTGCTCATCCATATTACATGAATTTAAACATACTTTCAAGTATAACAATTAAAGCCCAGCACTGATAAGAACATGTCAGGTACAACTAGCATGAGGAATGATACATCTCTAAACCTACATGTCAAGTATGTATGTCAAATGAATGGTTTCACGGTAGTATCCCCAAGTACTCTCACTCACATCACTCTCCAACTGTCTGTTTCAAATACCCACCTCCTCACACACACATACACAAAATCACTCAACACCATACATGTGCCTAGAATTAATGCCCCTCACTGATGCACGTGTTTATATATATATATATATATATATCATTGTGCATGCGCTCACTGCTGGCTCAATTATGACTGATTGTATGATTACAGTAAAATCATATGACTCAAAACAAGAGAAAAAGCCTCATCAGGTCTTAATTGAATAACCATATATCATAAATATGATTTCTAACATGAATCATGGCTCAATTAATCAAACAAGTAGAAAAAAAACGGACTAAAAAAGACATGATAGCAACACAATACAAAAGTCAACTCGGATCATGATTACCCAGTGCACACCCACACGCCCGTCACCTAGCATGTGCATCACCTCCACACATCACAAATAACATGGTTCCCCGGGATAAATACCCTCAATTGCAAGTTTAGAAATGCTACTTACCTCAAAATGTGCAAATCTATACTTTAACAAGTCCTTCCCACGCGAATCGGCCTTCGAACGGCTCGAATCTATTCACAAACAAATTAATATCATCAAATAATGCCGTAGGAAACAACTTCAAGCAATAAAGTTTCGATCTTTATCAAAATAAAAAGTAAACCCCGGGCCCGCACCTCAAAACTCGATCAAACTCACAAAACCGAACACCCATTCAATTACAAGTTCAACCATATCAACTTCATCCAATTCCAACTTCGATTAAACCTTCAAATCCTCAATTTTATCTTTAGGAAGTTTTTACTAAAATCCCCCATTTTTTTACTTTAATTCACCAATTAAATGCTAAGAAAAGATGGAATCATGAAATAATAACAAATCCGAGTCAAAAACAATTACTCTGATCTGAATCTTGAAAATCCCCTCCAAAATCTCCCAAAACTGAGCTCTCTAATTCAAAATAGGATATAATAACTCTAACACTTGAAATGGAATTTAAACATTTTGCCCAGGTGTTTACCTTTCGCGATTGTGTAAAGTACTTTGTAATCGCGAAAAACAAAGTTCACTAGCTGCTCAATCCTCTTTCACGAACGCGACATATTTGTCACGAATGCGATGCCCAACACCCCAAAGCTACGGAATCGCGGACTTGACCACGCGATCGCGAAGAACAAATGCGTGAAATGCCCAGGCTCTCCCTTCCTTTTAGGCGAACGCGTCTCCTCACTCGTGTTCGTGATGAACAAAAACTCTAAGGATTCACGAACACATATTCCTTTTTGCAAATGCAAAGAACAAAGAACCACCTGCCAACAATAACTTTATGCGATCGCGACCCACTCTTCGCGATAGCGAAGAAGGAAACTACAAGCACAGATTCACCAATTCCTCAAGTCCAAAACATGGTCCAACAACCATCCGAAATACCCCCGGGGAACCACGGACCCTATCCATACATACCAACAAGTCCTAAAATATGATATAAACTTACTCAAAGCCTCAAATCTCATACAAAAACATCAAAATCATGAATCACACCCCAATTCAAGTCTAATGAACTAATGAACTTCAAACTTTTAAAACTAATGTCGAACCATATCAAATCAACTCCGAATGACCTCAAATTTTTCAAGTAAGTCCAAAATGACACAAGGAACCTATTACAAATCCTAGAATAAAAATTCAAACCCGGTATTAACAAAGTCACCTCTTGGCCAAACCTCTCTACCTTCCAAACCTTCATTTTTCCAACTTTCGCCAATTCAAGCCAAAACAACCTATGAACCTCCAAATCCAAATACAAACATACACCTAAGCTAAGAATCACTGTACGAAGTTGTAGGAACCATAACTCCATACCGGAGTTGTCTACACATCAAATCAAACGCCGGTCAACTCTTTCAACTTAAGCCTTCAACCTTAGGCTAAGTGTCCCAATTCACTCCAAAACGTTTCCAAAACCAATCCAACTGTGATGACCCAAAAAAAGTCTTCTCTCATTTTATAAGTCAAAACTATGTTTCGAGACCTTGAAAATCTCCCTTTTATTTCTCACCATGTTTTGCATACGCAATCCGAGCGTATATCCGGAAAGTTGTTATAGGAAAATTTGAGAAAAATGCTAAGTTGGTTTTAAAATAGTAAGATATGTAAAGTATATTAGTATTTAAGTGAGTTGAGTGCTAGAATTAATTATATGTGTAGTTAGTTAAATGGAATATTGTAGGGTAGACTAGAAATTTATTAGTACTATTTACTAAAGTAGCACGTGGTCATAAGTCATGTGATGTGGACAAGTGGTAGTAAGTGTCATATATCTATACATGCAAAGATATGTGGTGTCTCCATGTAATGAAAGGTTGGCTAAGGGATGACACATGTAAAGAGGAACTTTAATGGGCTTCCACATGGCATTAATTTGGCCAAGGGTGGAACTAAGTGTCATAGCACTTAAAGTGCATGGCTAACATGTGTAAAGCTACTTAAAGTGCATGGCTAACATGTGTAAAGTTAATTAAAGTGCATGGTTAACATGTGTAAAGTTAGTGATGAGTCATTGGGTAAGCTTAAGGCTCCCAAACGTGGCAGCAATTCAAGCTCAATATGGTGACTCGTAAGTGCATGAAATAGGTGGCAAAATCTAGTAAACTTAGTTGCTTAGTCATCCCAATAGGTGGGTTCACAAACTATGATTTTAAAAAGACCTTCATCTTATATTTTGCTAGAAAACGGATGAATGCTTCAAAGAGTGATTATAAAATCATATAGTTCCATTCTCTTTCCCATCTTTTAGAAACATTACCATCCAAATGAAAAGAGAGCAGAGAAACATTACAATCCAAATCACAAGAGAGCCTCAACCAAGCACATAAGAGCGTTATCCAAATCATTTTATAAGCTAAAGAACATAGAAACGTTGTTGCAAAGCTCTTGAGGAAATGTTTCGGCCATGATTTTCTTTGCATAAAAAACGTGATTTCGTTGACATTTTCATATGACTTGTCCCATGTTTTGTCGCAATTAAAATGTGTTAGAGGGTTTCCAAGAGAATCAACTCAAATACAAATGAATCAGAGGCTAATTCTAAAGGGAAATCGGTAATTGAGGCTTGAGTTTGGCCGTGGAATTTGAGGTAAGTGTTTGGCTTAACATTATCTTGAGGGAATAGGTATTGTACGTGTTAGTGTTATGTTCAAAGTATAGGTGTGGTGATGAATATCTATACGTTGGTTTCAAGCATGCCCGTTAGTCGAATATTGTGATTTATGTGATTTTTCATTAAGCACAACTTAGGTTAAATTTGATAATTATCCATGATGAGTATTGGTTCAAGTTGAGAATTTTGACATGAAGTTAAACAACTAAGTGAGATTGGCTATAGTTGTTTCCCTTGCCGAGATGATATTGATTCTACTGTTATTTTCCCTTGCTGGGACGTTACGATTTTTATTATTGTGTATGTTATTGATTTCCTTGCCGGATTGCTGTTATTGATTTTTTTGGGTGAGGAAGAGTGTTAAAGCACGAAGGGTGATGCCGTATATGACATTGTGAGAGAGTGTAAAAGCACGAAGGGTGATGTCGTGCCATATTATGAAACTAAAAGCATGAAGGGTGATGTCGTGCCGTGTCTATTGATTTATTATGAGGATGAGAGTAAAAGCACGAAGGGTGATGCCGTGCATTCTATTTAGTATTTGGTGAGGATGAGAGTAAAAGCACGAAGGGTGATTCCGTGCTTGTTTTTGTGCTGTTACTTTTGTTGTTTAAATTGATATCTAATTTGTTGCTTTATTTCGTTAGTTCCATTACTTGATATTTCCTCCCCTCAAGCATGTTCCCTCTTTCTTTGTATTTCCCTGCTTCTTTCTTATTGATATTATTGTCTCCGTATATGATTAAACTGCACAGGTTTATTTGATTGGCGTGTCCTAGCCTCGTCACTACTTCGCGGAGGTTAGGCTCGACACTTACTCAGTACATGAGGTCGGTTGTACTGATGGTGCACTCTGCACTTTTTGTGCAGATCCCGGTACCGGACCCTTCGGACCATAGATCGAGGTTGATGCCTTGAGTTCAGCGGAGACCCCGAGGTAGTCCTACATGCGTCCGCATGCCTTGGCGTCACCTTTTATCCTATTTCTTTCCTGTCTTACGTATTTCTTAGACAGTAGTATTTTGTTTGCTCAGACCTCTATTTGTAGTATTCCTAGACAGTCCGTGAAATTGTGAAACCAAATTCTGGGAGTTGTTATTATGGATTTTGTAATAGTATTTAATTAAGTTGTTAGATTCTATTTTTTCATGCCGCAAAAATCAAGGGACACGAACGGCGCTCAATCGGGTGACCCCAGTCAAGCGGACCTGGATTCGCCTTTCCTACCCCACGAATTTCCCCGTGTTGACCATACACATTATCCCTTATGAAGTAGCAAGTTTGTGTTTAAAAATAGATTTACAAATTGAGTTCCTTTCTACCTTTTTAACATTCTCAACATTTGATTACCCAAAGCATACATGATACATACATACATTCATTTACCAACGTGGACCACGATCCCGAGCACGCAAAGTTACTACCCCAAAATACATATATACACCCCCACAATGTGTCTACGGAGCCTCTACGAATACTAAGGAATTATACAATACTTGCCAGCACAAGGCCCCGACTATACCTTACTATCATAACAGACTCAAAAGGAAGTGGCATGAACCACACATGGCCCCGAGAGGAAGTGGGGCTCACCAGTATAGGTGACGGGATGGAGAAGAGGCACTGCTAACGATGGACTGAATTGCCTTCTATGGAACCACCTACATGCAATATAAAAATAGTACTAGTATGTTTGAACAAACTTTACTCTAAGTAAAATCAGGAAATGCACAGGTAGCAAACACTTAAGCAAACCAACACGTAATACACAGAGATGCAGAACAGTTGCAATTAAGGGTCTCACAGATTTTTCATCTCAACACAATCACACTCCACCCTTCTTCCTTCTCAACGTTACACTCTTATTACTTCCTGTTGCGGCGCGCAACCCGATCCCGCTTGACAAATACATTTTAACACCATTTATTATGTAGGGGCGCGCAACCCGATCTCACCGGACAATATACATTCTACTCTTTTTACCTCTCCACCCTTATTCCTTCGTGTTGCGGCGTGCAACCCGATTCCACCGGATGTCACAATTCATAGGAAACAACAACAGTTCACAATTCAATCATATGGCTTCAAACCATCAAGACTACTATTTCATAACAACAAAACAATCATGTGTTCATAATAGTTCTTACCAGCCAATCATTTAACCACAAAGGTGTTCACCAACAAGAATATTATTTCATTTCAATCAACAACTCATAAGAAGCCAAGCCACAATAATCTTACCAATAGTGCATCGTATAAGATATTGCCATGATCATGAAGTTCGATTAAATAAATTCCCGACCTTCTTTCGTCACTTGTTACATAGCCCTTAGTACATAAGTACATACACACATTTAGTTCATTACCATCATTTCATACCATCACATTTTATAATTTAGACATTTAGCAAGTCTTACATGTCAACACAGTCATTCCACAGACAATTTGTTCATAGTTACTCCACAAGAAACTCATACCGTATATTTGGGCATCAACATGGTGATTTTACGGAGATTAAGGTTAGCCATACATACTTGGAGTCAAATTTCCTTTTAAACTTCTACTCACAATTCACCGAACCGTCTAGTACCGTCAATCTAGTGCACAATTTAACACATTTATCTTAGAATTAGAAATCATGAATACAACCCGAACTCCCTTAGACATTTTATCGAATGTTATGTGACCCCTTAGATTGATGATCACGCTCAACTATGTCTAATAAAATACTAAGCGGGCGTTGCAAATATAATCCGGGGTATTACGCCCAGAGTCGATCCCACAGGGAATTTACGTATCAATTAATTCGTCAGAATACGCAACTTTTACTCAATCAATTCTCTCAAGACTTTTTAATATAACTTGGTGATGTTTTAATAATTCTACTGACAATAATAATAAAATAGCAATTACTAATAATGTGTTGTAAATAATGATAATAAAGGTCTAAGGTTTGGTTTCCCTCGTTGGTGAATTCTTTCTCGGATATTTCTTATAGTTTAATTAATCGTCTCTATCAATCATGAACACTCTATCTACCATAAATCTCTCTCAAGTAATTATGATAATTTACTAGACGCACTCTCTCAAGTTACGCTAGCTAGATTGCATTACAGTTCACTTTAGATTGCACCCGAGGTATCGTTATCTCTAATCCAACCTCTAAACCCTCGGTTATGACTTTCGTCTATACTCCGGGAGTGATGTTGTTCAAACAACTACCTAAATATGCACTCTCTCTCAAGTAGATACATAATAAATAGGAACAGCTAATTGAGGGCCCTTTCAATCAACTACAACAAGAACGTAGTTGAACAAATAGAGAATAATCAACCAAAATATATTAATATCACAATAAATTCATCCCCAACGGGTTCTACCAAAACCCTAGATTAAATAAGTTAGCTAGACATGTTCATAAGAATCAAACTCAAAATAAATTGCATAATTGAATTACAAAGTAATGAATAAAAGATGTAGAAATCAATGTTTTGTCACTTCAATGGTTTCTTCTCTTCGAATCCTTCGTCTGCCTTCCAATCCTCGTTAAGTTGTGTTTTAGGAGTCTATTTATATGTTTAGGACAAACCCTAAACGTGTAGGAGACTTCTATTCCACCCGGGAAACACTTAAACTCGTCAAAACTCGGAATTGACCGGAACCAGGCGTTTGGGGCCAAACGCCCCTTAAGGCCAGGGCAAGCCTGGATTTAGGAGGCAAACGCCCCCCTAACGCCAGGGCGAGCCCGGCTTTAGGAGGCAAACGCCCCCCTAACGCCAGGGCCAACCTGGCTTGAGGAGGCAAACGCCTGGATAAGGCCAGGGTGTTCCCTCTTCGCCTCTCAAGCGTATTTTCGACGTATTTGCATCCATTTAGCTCGGTTTCCATCTCCAATTCACCTACACATGAAATANTTCTCGTCCTAGAGCAATCAAAGTACACTCATGTACACAACTTATTTAGCAAATCTCTTAACACGTTATACAAAGAATATTTAAAACAGTTCAAGTAGAAAGGTGTGACATCCTCGCTTCAATAGTCGACTCACATATACCATGCTTTATTCACAATCCACTCACTACTCTAACATAGAGGTCAACAACATTACCTTTCCTTCATGAATCATGTGCCCTCACCAAATCAAAGAGCTAGTTCCTCACACAATAAAATTTAAGAACACTTAGGAACTCAAGATAGAAAGAATTCACTCACTCTCAGAAATAATATTCATATGCCACAAAAGATGCACCATAGGCTTGCCCGTAGTGTACTACTCTACTAATCGAGCTCATTCAGTCTAGGATCAAGTAGGACTTTATTCGGTTGTAATGTAGGCTGCGGGACGGGTAGGATACATTTGGATATAAGAGTGACTACACCTCCCTAAGCACTTTAATACATAAACTTTAACGTTCAACCTCAAACTCATAGTAAGCCAACCTCCACCTTCACAACAATGTTATTACCCCATACTTCTTTAAGCACAATTACATTAAGAGTTACCACATATATTTTTATTTCACAACAACACAACAGTTTATTTTATTTAATTATTTTTTTTCTTCTTTTCTTCTTTTTCTCTTTTTTTTTCAAGTGACTCTTACTTTTCAACACAGT
>ML401841.1:0-33184 GCA_005239525.1 Nicotiana knightiana
AAAGCTCATAAAATGCGAGGGATATAATGCTTAAAATCACGAATTCTAGCCACACATCAATATCCATCCCTCAATATTATCAACCGCACTCACTGGGGGTGTGTACAGACTCCTGAGGGGCTCCTTCTGCCCAAGCGCTATCACAAATCAACATAACCGTTGCGGCGTGCAGCCCAATCCCATAACTGTCACTCATAATCAGGCTCTCGACCTCACTCAGTCATCAATCTATCCAGTCTCACCAAGGGCTCACAATGTCATGAAACTATCCCGAAAACAATGATATGATGTATCAACAAATAACAACAGAGAGTGAGATATGATATGAAATGCATGAACATGACTGAGTACAAAATATCAGTGAAATTAGTAAGGTGACAGTAAGAAACAACCATTTGGGGTCCCAACAGTACCCGTATAAAGCCTAAACATGATGTCTAGAATGATTGACGACTCAATTACTTTATCACATGATAAAAGCACGGATATCAACCAAATAGAACCACTACACAGTGCCATGGAATCAACCAGGTCACAATTCTCACGGTGCACGCCCGCACGCCCGTCACTTGGCATGTGCGTCACCCCAATACCAATTACATAACACATAACTCGGGGTTTCAAATCCTCAGAACCAAGTTTGAAAGTGTTACTTACCTCAATCCGGGCCAAAGCTCTACTCCAAAATGCCTTTGCCTCCAATCAGTCTCCAAACTTCCCGAATCTAGCCATAATCAGTACAATACAATTTATATAGGATAAAGGGATAAATTCTACAAGAAAATTACTAAATTATAGCCAAAAATCCAAAATCAGCTCAACCTGCCCCCGGTCCCATGTCTCCAAAATTCGACAAAAGTAGCAAAACCCGAAAGCTCATTCACTCACGAGTCTAACCATATCAAATTTACCCAAATCCGATAACAAAATCCTATTCAAAACCTCAAAAATCTAACTCAAGAACTCTTCCTCATTTTCCCCAATTTTTCACCCCAAATCGCAAATTAGATGATGAAATTAAAGGCATGATCATGGAATTTAGCTAAAACCAAGTAAGAATCACTTACCCCAATCAACTCCTTGAAAATCTCTTCAGAAATCTCCCAAATACGCGGTCTTTAGCTGAACATATAAAAAATGTGTTCAAACCCTCGTTTCTAATCTTTTAAATCTGCCCAGATGCACCTTCATCGCGAACGTGACCTTCCTCTCGCGTTCACGTAGACCAATCTGCCTGCCTCTCAACTAAAATCTTTGCGAACGCGACCACAGCTTCACGAACGCGAGGCTTTGCCAACATCACTCCTTGCGAACGCGACCCTTGCCCCCGGGTGCGTAGACCAAGGCCTGGGGTTTGTAACTAGCTCAACATCTCTTCGCGAACGCAACACCTCACCCGCGTTTGCGATGCACACATAACCATACCTTCGCATTCGTGTCCAGCCCTTTGCGAACGCGTAGAACAAAACCTTCCCAGCTCACAAATACCCTTCGCGAACGCGAGTCTCCTTTCGTGAACGTGTAAGAGTAAACCAGTAGACATACACCAACAGTTATCAGCCAACAACCAAAGTCCAAAAATGATCCGTTAACCCTCCGAAACTCACCCCAGACCCGCGGGACCTCAACAAAAAATATCATCAAGTCCCAAAACACGATACAAACTTAGTCGAACCCTTAAATCACCTCAAACAACATCAAAAACATGAATTACACACGGATTCAAGCCTAATGAACTTTGAAAGTTCCAAATTCCACAAATGACGCCGAACCCTATCAAACCATGTCCGATTGACCTCAAATTTTGCACACAAGTCCTAAATGACACCACAAACCTACTCCAACTTCCGGAAATCCAATCCGGCCCCGGTATTAAAAAGTCCACTCTCGGTCAAACTTCCCAAAATTCTAACTTTCGCCAATTCAAGCCTAATTCTACTACGGACCTCCAAATCACATTCCGGATGCGCTCCTAAGTCCAAAATCACCTAAAGGAGCTAATGGAACCATCAAAATTCAAATCCGAGGTCGTTTACACATAAGTTGACATCCGATCGACTTTTCCAACCCAAGCTTTAAATCAAGAGACTAAGTGTCTCAATTCACTCTAAAATCACTTCGGACCCGAACCAGATAACCGGGTAAGTCATATAACAACTATATAACACAAAAGGAGCAGAAAATGGGGGAACATGGATACAACTCTCGAAACGACTGGCCGGGTCATTACATTCTCCCCCTCTTAAACAAACGTTCGTCCTCGAACGAGTATAGAGACATACCTGAAGTGGTGAAAAGATGAGGATAACAGCTGCGCATATCATGCTCGGTCTCCCAAGTCGCCTCCTCGACCGACTGACCCCTCCACTACACCTTCGCGAAAGCAATGTTCTTTAACCTCAGCTTTCGAACTTGCCTGTCCAAAATAGCCACCGGCTCCTCAACATAAGATAAATCCTTGTCCAACTGGACTGGCTGAAATCCAACACATGAGACAGATTGCCGTGATGCTTCCGGAGCATAGAAAAATAGAATACTTGATGACCTCCTGCTAGACTGGGAGGCAAGGCAAAATCATAAGCAACCTCCCCAACACGTCGCAACACCTCAAATGGGCCGATAAAACTTAGCCTCAGCTTCACCCTCTTTCTGAACCTCATAACACCCTTCATGGGTGACACCCGGAGCATGACCCACTCTCCAACCATGAATGCAACATCACGAACCTTCCGATCCGCATAACTCTTCTGTCTGGACTGGTCTGTGCGAAGTCGATCCTGGATCACCTTAACCTTCCCTAGAGCATCTTGAACCAAGTCTGTACCCAATAACCTAGCCTTGTCCAGATCGAACCAACCACTGGAGACCGACACTGCCTACCATACAGAGCCTCATACAGTGCCATCTGGATGCTCGACTGATAACTGTTGTTGTAGGAAAACTCCGCTAGTGGAAAGAACTGATCCGACGAATCCCCGAACTCCATCACACACGCATGGAGCATATCCTCTAATATCTGAATAGTGCGCTTGAATTGTCCATCTGTCTAAGGGTGAAATGCTGTGCTCAACTCCACTCGAGTACCAAACTTATGCTGTACGGCCCTCCAGAACCATGATGTAAACTGCGTACCCCGGTCAGAGATGATAGATACCGGTACGCCATGAAGCCTGACGATCTCCGGGATATACACTCGAGCCATCTGCTTAGAAGAATAGGTAGTCATCACAGGAATGAAATGAGCCGATTTGGTCAGGCTTTCCACAATCACCCAGACTGCATCAAACTTCTGCTGAGTCCGTGGAAGACCAATGAAATCCATATTGATCCACTCCCATTTACACTACGGAATCTCTAATTTCTAAAGCAATCCACCTGGACGCTGATGCTCATACTTCACCTGCTTGAAATTTAGACACCGAGCTATATACTCCACTATGTCCTTCTTCATTCTCCTCCACCAGTAATGCTTCCTCAAGTCCTGATACATCTTCGTGGCACCCGGATGAATAGAATACCACGAACTGTGAGCCTCCTAGAGAATCAACTCACACAAACCATCTACATTGGGCACACATAGCATGCCCTACATCCTCAATGCACCATCATACTTAATAGCAACCTCCTTAGCATCACTGTGCTGGACCGTGTCCTTACAGACAAGCAGATGGGGGTCATCATACTGACGCTCCCTGATACGATCATAAAGAGAAGACCGAGAGACCACACAAGCCAATACTCGACTCGGCTCAGAAATATCCAATCTAACAAACTTGTTGGCTAAGGCCTAAACATCCAACGCCAATGGCCTCTCCGCTGCTGGAAGATATGCTAAGCTCCCCAAGCGTTCCGCCCGATGACTCAAAGCATCGGCCACCACATTGGCCTTCCCAAGATGGTACAGAATGGTGATATTATAGTCCTTAAGTAGCTCCAGCCACCTATGCTGACGCAAATTAAGATTCTTCTATTTGAACATATGCTGCAAACTCCGGTGATTAGTGTAAATCTCACAATGGACACCGTTCAAATAGTGCTTCCAAATCTTCAAGGCATGAACAATAGCTGATAACTCAAGGTCGTGGACATAATAGTTCTTTTCATGGGGCTTCAACTGGCGTGAAGCATAATAAATCACTCAACCCTCCTGCATTAGAACACACTCAATACTGATCTGAAAAGGATCACAATTCACTATGTAAGAACCAGAAGCTGATGGTAGAACTAGAACAGGAGCCGTGGTTAAAGCAGTCTTGAGCTTCTGAAAGCTCTCCTCGCACTCATCCGACCACCTGAAAGGAGCACTCTTTTGGGTCAGTTTGGTCAAGGGAGATGCAATAAATGACAAAACCTCTACAAAATAACGGTAGTAACTAGCCAAACCAAGAAAGCTCTGAATCTTTTGGCTGAGGATGGTCTGGTTCAACTCTGAACCGTCTCTATCTTATTTGGATCCACCTGAATACCCTCCCTGGACACCACGTGCCCGAAGAACTCCACTAAACTGAGACAAAACTCACACTTGGAGAACTTTGCAAAAAACTTCTCCTCCTTCAACCGCTGCAACACAATCCTCAGATGCTGGCATGCTCCTCCTAAGCTACGAGAGTACACTAGGATATCATCAATGAATACAATAACGAACGAGTCAAGATAAGGATGAAACATACTGTTCATCAGATGCATGAACGTTGTTGGGGTGTTTGTCAGCCCAAAATACATCACAAGGAACTCATAATGGTCATAACGGGTCCTGAAGGATGTATTAAGAATATCCGAGTCCAGAATCTTCAACTGGTGATACCCTTACCACAAATCAATCTTGGAGAACACCCTCACTCCTTGAAGCTGGTTAAATAGATCATCAATACGCGGCAAAGGATACTTGTTCTTGATTGTGACCTTGTTCAACTGCCTGTAATCAATGCACATTCTCATAGTACCATCCTTCTTCTTCACAAATAGAACTGGCACACCTCAAGGTGACATGCTAGGCCAAATAAACCCCTTATCAAGGAGTTCCTGAAGCTTCTCCTTCAATTCCTTCAATTCAGCTGGTGCCATACGATACGGTGGAATAGAAATGGGCTGAGTGTCCGACACCAAATCAATACCAAAGTCAATATCCCTGGCAGGCGGCATGCCTGACAGGTCTGCAAGAAACACATATGAGAAATCTCGCACCATCATAACAGAATCAATAATAGGGGTCTCTACACTAACATCCCTCAAGAAGGCCAAATAAGATAGACAACCTTTCTCAACCATCCGCTGAGCCTTCAAGTATGAACTCACTCTACTGGAAACATAGTCTATAGAGCCGCTCCACTCAACCTTCGGCAAACCCGGTATCACCAACGTCACGGTCTTAACGTGACAATCTAGAACAACATGATATGGAGACAACCAATCCATACCCAAGATCACGTCAAAATCGACCATACTAAGCAACAAAAGATCCATTCTAGTCTCTAGACCCCCAATAGTCACTACACACGACTAGTATACGTGGTCTACAATAATAGTATCACCCACCGGCGTAGATACATGAACAAATATAACTAGAGAATCACTGGGCATATCCAGATAATGAGCAAAATATGAGGACACATATGAATAAATAAATCCAGGGTAAAATAATACAAAGGAATCCCTGTGGAAAACTGAGACAATACTTGTGATCACAACATCCTAAGAAATGGCATCTGGTCTGGCAAGGAGAGCATATAAACAAGCCTGGCCGCCCCCTTATCAGCCTCCCTCTCTCGAGCAATCTCTAGCTGACTAAGCTCTACCCCGAGCTGGCTGGGCGGGTGGTAAAGTAACGGCTGCTGAAGTCATGGGCTGACTCCTCTTCTGACCTGAACCTCCCAAAAAGCATGGACAAAACCTCTTGATGTGACCCATATGTCAAAACAAACCCTCCCTACAAATGGCAGTGGGGACTGAAGGGAGCCCCGAGCACCGGAATAACTGCTAGAAGGACCCGACATAGATGAACCCTGAGCTGGAAGGGCACTAAGAGATGAGTGACCCTACTGAGAACTATGAGAACCATGGCCAGATGATGCACCACGGTGAACTGGGCGAGCCGTCTAAGCATTCCTGTAAGGACGACCTCTGCCGTGGTGGAACTGACATCCAGAAGGAACACCACTAAAAGCACCTGATCCCCGAGACCTCTTGGCCTCACTCTCAACCCGGTCCTAGCTGCGGACCATCTCAATCTGTCGAGCAATGTAGCCAACCTCCTCGAACATAGCACCAAATACCCTCTCTCTGGTCATAAGCACCCGTAACTGAAATGTGAGGCCATGAATGAACCTCCTAATCCTCTCCCTATCTGTGGGAACTAACCAAACTGCATGATGGGCCAACTCAGAGAACCTCATCTCATATTGCATCACAGACATATCATCCTGACATAAATACTCAAACTGTTTGCGCAGCTCCTCTCTGCGAGACTGGGGCACGAACTTCTCCAAGAAGAGAACAGTGAACTCATGCCAAGTAAGTGGCGCTACACCGACCGGCCAACACCTCTCATAATCCTCCCACCAGGTGAAGGCGGCCCTAGGGAACTGAAAAGTAGTGAACGAGACCCCACTAGTCTCCAAAATACCTACTGTACGAATCATCCTTTGACACCTAAGAAGCCCTGTGCATACTCCGCCTCTGTACCACTGAAATATGGAGGTTGGAGTCTCCCAAAACTCTCCAATCTACGCTGCTCATCTTCAGGCATAACAGGAACCACATAGTCCTGAGCAGCTGCAACCGGCTGAGCTGCTAGTGCTCCGATATCTGTAGTTCCTGTACCACCTGCTCTGGTGTGCGGGCGGGAGTCATAGCACCTCCCCCGGCCTGAGAAGTGGCCGCTGCGGCCGAAACAGAGACCGCCTGAACAAGACTGGTGCACACAGTCAGAATCTAAGCTAAAGCCTTCTGAAGGCCTGGAATCACAATGGGCACAACTGGTGCCTGAGCTGGTCCCGCTGCCGCATCCACAACTGGGACCTGATCCTGAACTGGGGCAATCGGTGGATCAACATGTGCTTACCTAGATGCCGTGCGAGCCACACCTCTACCCCTACCGCGGCCTTGATCTCTCGCGGCCCTAACTGGTGGTACTGGTGGCTGTCCATCCTACCCTATTGTACGTGTCCTTACCATATGTGAGAGAATAGGACAACAGAAGTTTAGTTTCCAGAATCAACAGATTTGCACGACAAGAATTCAAGAATGTGAGGTTTCCTAAGGGGCATCCTCTCGAAGATAACTACAGACGTTTCCGTACTGATCCACAAGACTCTACTAAACCTGCTCATGACTCGTGAGACCTATGTAACCTAGGCTCTAATACCAACTTTTCACAACCCAAAAATCAACCGTCGTGATGGAGCCTATCACGGAACTATTCAAGCCACTACTCAACACAACAACACAGTAATAACTTTGAAAAAAATAAGATGGAAGCCATTAATATTGAAGAAAGCCTTTTTGAAACATAAATAATCCGAAATACGATACAATCTATCCCAAAACTAGGGTGTCACAGAGTACATGAGCATCTATACCGGAATACAGTTCTCTACAATATCTAGGGAACAAAACTGGAGTACAAATAGAGATAAAGAAGGAGAATCAAGGCCTGCGAATGCCATGCAGCTACCTCGATAGTCTCCAAATCCTGACTCCTCGATCAGCGGCCGCCGTGAATCAAAGCACTTGGATCTGCACATGATATGCAGGGTGTAATGTGAGTACAACCAACTCAGTAAGTAAAAAGTCCAACCTTTGGACTGAAATGTAGTGGAAAACTTAACCGGTACAGTTATAATTGAATTAACAGTGCAAAATGTAGGCATGCTTTCAAATTAAATAGATAGTTTAAAACAGTAAAATAGATCAAATTTGAACAATGTGAAGGACATAACTCTTCTATTTATACATGCCAATGTACATACTGTATGTGGTGCACCATGCTGACAGTCTCATGTGCTCACAATCTCAAGTAATCAACCACTCGGTACTGTATATAGCTCATACGACCCAGGGAAGATCCATCCCAGAATATATACATCACTGACTATTATCACCCAATACCGAGGAAGGCCAATCCGGCCCGTGGAGAATATCCATCTCCAGGTATCAAATGCTTCGGACAAGATCCATGTCCAGGGAAGATCCATCCCTCAATAATATCAACCGCTCTCACTGGGGGTGTGTAAAGACTCCGGAGGGGCTCCTTCAGCCCAAGCGCTATCATAAATCAATATAACCGCTGCGACATGCAACCCGATCCCATAACTGTCACTCATAATCGGGCTCTCGGCCCCACTCAGTCATCAATATCTCTAGTCTCACTCACGGGCTCACAATGTCATGAAACTAGCCCGGAAACAATGATATGATGTATCAACAAATAACAACAGAGACTGAGACATGATATGAAATGCATGAACATGACTGAGTACGAAATATCAGTGAAATCAGTAAGGTGACAGTAAGAAACGACCATTATGGGTCCTGACAGTACCAACATAAAGCCTAAACAAGATGTCTAACATGATTGACAAGTCAATTACTTTATCACATGATAAAAACATTATTATTGAAGGTTTCTTAGCGTCCACCAATCATTAGAGTGACCAGGTCCTCTACTAGTTCCCACAGAACTATGTGCTAGAAAAACGAGTAAAGAGACAAAGGATTTTTACGTGGAAAAATCCCACTCAAGGGGACAAAAACCACGACCTACACTTGTAGGATTTCAACTTTACTAACTTGTAATATAAACTATTACAAGCCACTTTCTAATGACTTTCTTACAAATACTTCAATACTCTAACTTGTAATACTTCTTACAAGCCACTTTGTCACTACCTAGTTACAAAGACTTTGGCTCATGACTAGCTTTAGTCACACACAAGTTTGGAAGATGAAAGGTTAAAAGGTTCCTAACTAGTTGCTTCTACAAAGCTTAGTAGGATACAATGAAAAACAAGATGCAAGATTACAACTCAACTAAGGACATTAACATTACTTGATAACCACGTGTGAGGTCTTAGTGGAGTTGTCTTCTTGCTCTTGAAGCCCTTGAGTCTTTAATGCTTGAGAGAACTTAATGCTTGAATATTCTAGGTAATTTCTCAAGTGAGTATGTTGTTCTTCTTGCTTCAAGATATTAACAAACCTTGCACATTCCAAGAAGGATGTCCAAAATCTTGAAGGTACACGGCTCAACCACTTGGAAGTGACGGCTGCACTGTTGCTACACTGTAGCGTGAACAGTAGCAGGTAGTCACCTTTTCTATCATAGCTTTTTACAGCTGTCAAGTTGGCCTGTACTTTATTCTGTGAGTCCGCTAAGAGATCAAGTCCCTTAGTTGGTCCATCCTTATTCAGCACTATATGATCCGGAATTATTGGAGGCATAGATAGCTTGTGATGCTGTATACATTAGGTCCTCAAATTGGTCCCTCACATAAAAGTTTGTTAAAACATCAAAACAGAATACTACTCATCAATTTCCCCCTTTTTGATGATGAGAAACTTTTATAATTGGGAGGTAAATGTGATAGAGTAGCACATGCGTAACCAGGTTTCCAGCAAGTTCCCCCTATCAATATGCTTCCCCCTTAAACATTGCACAACCAGGTCAGAGTTTCCAATTATTCCCCTTAGCTTCCCCCTTTTGGCATCATAAAAAGTCAGATCCAGGAAGGAAAAATCAAGGAAGTCCATTAAAGTTAACTCATGCCCCTTATGTGCACACAATCATGATAGAAGACAGAATAAAAAGTCAGTAAGGCAACAAATAGAACACAAAAAGACTAATTTCATTTATAGCAAAAACGTAAAGACATTTGTAGAAGACCTTGCTCGAAAGAAGAATTCATTTGGATTTTTCAAAGTAGGAGCAGTCACATGTTATCCAATCCCAAAAAAATAAAAAGAAACAACATTAATCACAACCAACCACATAAAGAGGAATACTAGGGATCACTAGAGGAGGAGGGCATAGAGGTAAAGGCAGTGAGAGTGCGGAGGACTAGGTCCATACGAGCATTTGCTGAGGACTGTTCCTGAAGAAGCCTTTCCTTCAGATTCTCAACCTGACGTTTCAATTATGCATTCTCCATGGTCAGACGGGACACTTCTGCATCAGTGGAAGTCGAAGAACCAGGTCCCCTATCAGACTGGCCTGACACTTCCAGAAGAGCTATTTCAGCTTTCAACCTCCTGATCGTGTCCTGGGCAGCATTCAGTGCAGTGATCAGCTGTGAGATTGTAGAATAACTGCCCCTACCTTCTCAATGCATTCACACTCCTCAAGTGTGATCTTGGTGAAGCTCTGTTTGCGGGTTCCAACCTGAGGACTACTGAGGGGTACTTGGAAGTACTTGAAGATCCTGGTCAGTAAGAAGCCATAGGGAAGACCATGATTACCATCCTTGAGGGAGACAACTTTGGTCATGTGATTGATCATTAGAGCTGGTAGATTGACCGGAGTGAAGTTGTCAAGTGCCTCCATAAGAATAAGGTCAGCCTTGGATGCAAAAGATCGTCTCTCTACCCGAGGGAGAAGAACTTTATTTGCCAACTCAAAGAGAAGTTGGTAGATAGGCAGCATAGCCTTCTTATGTACCCGGTCCCCTTGCCGAACATACCCAGGCTTGACAATGACTTTCCGAAAGGTGTTGCTGCAGGCATCTTTCTTTAGATCGACTGAAGACAAACCCTCTGATGGAACCCCTAGGATTATTCCCAGCAGAGCATCATCGAACACGATATCCACCCTTTATACCAACACACACACATGGCACTCGGCAGGGGAGAAGAAGGTACCGTAGAACTCTCTCACAATATCCTCATAACATTTGGCCCGACTAACATTTAAGAGATGGTCCCATTTTTGAAACTCAAGCATAGCCATGAGTTGCCTCATTCCTGGCATGTCAAGGATGTCAGGGTCAATGGTGCGCCCCAGCAGCACTGCTTGAAGCTTAACATTTTCCTTTCACGTAGCAGCCTGCACAGAACCAGGTTCCCTTGCTGGTTCTGCTTCTTCTTCTCGCTTACGTTTACCTGACCCTTTGGCCGATATTTCCTTTGAACTGGCAGATTTAGGTCCACTAACCTCTCAAACATCTTTCTTCTTCACTTTCTCCTTAATCATCGAGGGTGATGGCTTTACACTCTTCCTAGCCACAACCTTTTTCCTTCTTACTAAGGAACTAGGTTCCTCAGTAGGTTCCTCTTCAACCTCCACCACTGGAATATGTTTGTCCACTGCAAACTGACCATCCTTTACCAGACGCCTCCTTTTAGGCTTTTTACACTTCTTGCTTTTTTCAAGAGCCTGATCCACAACCTCTTTCTTCTAGAGTCTAGTAGAGGGACACTTCACAAAGGGAGCGAAAGTGCTGACCCCATGACGCACTTTAAATCGTGCACTGAGCACCATATCATCTTCATCATCGTCATCCACAGGAGCATAGAGAGGGGGAATAGACTCGAGATGAGGAGTGTAGAATATTTGCTCCTTTGGAGACTGAAAGGATGGTGAACCAGGTCCCTCACTAGTTTTTGAGGGTGGAGTCGCATGCTGAGTGGACTCGAAAGGGACCATGGTGCCAGCATCCTCATGAGCAGACAGAGAGGCTCCTTGAGTCTTAGGAGGAGTGTAAGGATTTTCAGGAGCTTTTTCGAAAGATAGGACAATGATGTTTTCTACTGCCTCTTTGTCAGCGAATTCCATGGGGGTTTGAGATGTGAGAGAGGAGGGGTCAATATAGTGACTCAGAATCTCCTCTGAGACTTCAGAGATGGGAGAGGTTTCAGGGATGAGTGGCTCAGATAGTGGTACAGAGGGAGATGGAGGTGGAGTGGCAACTGTAGGGGTTTGTTCTTTTGGCGAGGATGGAGATGGTTCTGATTGAGGATAAGAAGCTTCAGGGACTAAGGTTTCCTGAGATGATTCTGGTACTAGGGGAGCAGAGAGGGTTTCCTGAGATGACTTAGGAGGAGAGAGGGTTTCCTTGGACGATGAGGAAACTTGGACCTCATCAGGGGTGATGTTGAGGTCGGTAGCAATGGAGGAGGGGACGATTTCCTCTTGAGACGCCATTGTTAATCACAGTGAGCAAGAAGGAAAATAAGTAGGTGATAAGGAATCTTTTGGGTTCAGAGAAGTGGGAGTGAGTGAAATAGTGAGAAGTGAGGAGTTATGTAGAGAGAGGGAGAAGGGACACTGGTCCAAGTGACGGTTTGAAGAGTTGGAAAATGTGTAAGGGTGTTGAAAGGTGGAAGGACCGAAGTGATTGATGTGTCTCTGAAAAGGTGGGGAGAGGTAGAGAATAGTGGCAGAAGTAATTAATGTAGTTAGTTTTCGAGAAAGAGGGAGAGAAAACATATAAATACTAACCTGGCATATAGGAACCAAGTTCCATACATGTTTTATTTTGAAAAGAGAAACCTCAGTCCTTCCATGGTCTACAGTGCCACTTCATTAAATTCTGTAATCACCATGTGTGTCTACCTGAAGGATAGTAAAGGACCAGGTCTTGTGTGCCTTTGAGGTAGCGCAGGATCCTCTTAGCTTCTTTCAGATGTGACTCCTTGGGATTAGATTGAAATCTTGCACATAGTCCTACACTGAAGACTATATCTGGTCTGCTAGCTGTGAGGTAAAGAAGTGAACCAATGATCCCTCTATACATGGTTTGATTTATAGGAGTCCCAGCATCATCCATGTCAAGTTTGGTAGCCACTGCAATGGGTGTGTCAATCACCTTAGAATCCTCCATGTCAAACCTTTTGAGCAGTTCCTTGGTGTATTTCTGTTGGCTGATGCAAGTGCCATTGATAGACTGTTTGACTTGGAGACCCAGAAAGAAGTTCAGGTCCCCCATCATGCTCACCTCGAACTCACTTCCCATTAGTGTTGCAAACTCCTTGCACAAGGAGTCTGCAGTGGCTCCAAAGATAATATCATCGACATAGACCTGGACAATGAGAAGGTTCCTTCCTTGCTTCTTCAGGAAGAGAGTGTTGTCTATCTTTCCTCTTGTGAACCCGTTGTCTAGAAGGAACTTTGACAACCACTCATACTAAGATTTGGGAGCTTGCTTCAATCCATACAAGGTCTTGTCGAGTTTGAATACATGTTCTGGGTGGATAGGATTTTCAAACCCAGGGGGTTGCTTGACATACACTTCTTCCTTGAGATAACCATTCAAGAATGCGATTTTCACATCCATTTGAAACAGGCTGAATTCCATATGAGATTCAAAGGCTATAAGAATTCGAATGGCTTCCATACGAGCAACTAGAGCGAAGGTTTCATCATAATCAATCCCTTCTTCTTGATTGTAGCCTTGGACTACCAGCCTTGCTTTGTTCCTGGTTGTTTTCCCGTTTTCATCCAGCTTGTTCCTGAACACCCACCTGGTCCCTATGATGGTTCTGTTTGAGGGACGAGGTACCAGATGCCACACTTTGTTTCTCTCAAATTGATGAAGTTCTTCTTGCATAGCCACGATCCAATCAGCATCCTTTAGGGCTTCCTTGATATTCTTGGGTTCAATTTGGGACAAGAAGGCTGAGAAAGCTAGGGAGTTTCTAGTTTTTGACCTGGTTTGAATTCCGGAATCAAGCGGGGTAATTATGTTATCAAGAGGGTGAGAGATTTTGTGTTTCCAGTTTGGAACTTGAGACTGATCAGTGGAAGTGCTTGGTGTGTTAGTTGGGCTTCCCTGTGACTCCTGATCTGCAACCTGAGGAGTGCTTTCCACTGCATCTCCAACTCTTTCCACAGCTTATGTGGGAGAGATAGGAGTACCAGATTCCTCCTGAGGTTCCGAGGAAGAGGTTGAGTTGCCTTCCACTGTCTCCTTTGCTTGACTCATCATATTAGCCTTGCCATTAGACACATTAGAGACTTCCCCTGGAACCAAGAGTGGTTCGTTGTCTTGATCATCACCGTGGTTGTCCTTGTTTGAAAAATGGGTTTCATTGAAGAGGACATGAACACTCTCCTCCACACATTGAGTCCTTTTGTTATACACTTTGTACGCCTTGCTTTGAGAGGAATAGCCCAGAAAAATTCCTTCGTCACTCTTGGCATTGAACTTTCCCAGCTGATCCTTCCCGTTATTTAGAACATAACATTTGCAGCCAAAATCCCTTAGATGGGTCACCTTGGGCTTTCTTCCATTGAGCAGTTCATATGGGGTGTTGTTCAGGAAGGACCTGATCATGCACCTGTTCACCAAGTAGCAGGCAGTATTGATTGCCTCAGCCCAGAAGTTTTTTGCAATCCCATTGTCTATTAGCATTGTTCGAGCCATGTCCTCCAGAGTCCTGTTCTTTCGTTCCACAACACCATTTTGCTGGGGAGTCCTTGGAGCTGAAAAATTGTGTGTGATTCCATTTTCATTACAGAATTCATCAAATCTTGCATTATCAAACTCCGTTCCATGATCAGACCTGATGCATGCCACTTTCATGTTCATCTTCACTTGAATTTTCTTGACAAAGGCCACAAATGCCTCAAATGTTTCATCTTTAGAGCGAAGGAATAATGTCCAAGTGAATCTAGAGTAGTCATCCACAATCACAAAGATGTATTTCTTTCCACCCCTACTTGGAATTCTCATTGGTCCACATAGATCCATGTGAATGAGTTCAAGAGGTCTGGATGTGCTAACATCTTTCTTTGGTTTAAAAGATTATTTCACATATTTCCCTATTACACATGCATCACATACTTTGTGGTCCTTGAACCTTGAATATGGCAAACCACAAACCATGTCCTTCTTTATCAGCTTGTTCAACAGAGAGAAGCTGGCATCTCCTAGTCTTCTGTGCCAAAGCTCAGCATCATCTTCAACTGCCTTTAGGCAGTTCACCTCACCTGCTTCCAGAGATTTGAAATAAGCAACGTAGATGTTTTTGTATCTCTTGGCTATCAGCACCACCTCTCCAGTTACTAAAGTAGTAACTGTGCATGTTTTTGACAAGAATTCCACCTTGTTTCCTTTATCACAAATTTGTGAAACACTCAAGAGGCTATATTTCAAGCCATCCACATAGTAAACATTTTCAATTGAGTGTTCCAGAGATCTTCCAACTCTTCCTACGCCTAGGATGTACCCCTTCTTCCCATTTCCAAAGGACACATCCCCTCCTTGCAGAGCCTTCAATGAGAGAAAATCCATGGTATTTCCAGTCATATGCTTTGAGCATCCACTGTCCATAATCTATTATAGCCCGCTTTCCCTCACTGATCCCTGCACACACAAATCAATGGTCAGATTTAGGAACCCAAACAAGTTTGGGTCCCTTGTAATTTGGAAATGGGTGAATGAGAACTTTTCTAGTCCATGCTGGCAGGATTTTGTGTTTTTTGCTGGGACCTGGTCCTTGATCAGGCTTTCTCCTGCCTGCAAACATTTCATTTTTCTGGACTGATTGGTCCCTGACTGGACAACTTTCCTTGTAGTGTCCATTGTTCCCACAATGGGTACAAAGCTAATTGTCAGGGACTGTAACATACTTGCTGTGAGGGTTGTAGGGAGTTTTCTCCCTTTGAAACCCGATCCCCTGCTTGTTCCCAGAGTTTTTAGAGTACATAGCCGTGACAACGTCTGTGGACCAAGTCCAATTCAAATATTTCTTAAGATCAGATGTTAGTTTGCTCACTTCTGCTTGCAACTCCTTGTTTTTCTCAACCTCACTGCACAGACTATTTTTGACCTCATTCAGTTCTTTTTCAAGCTTGACATGTTTTCACTAGCTATTTCCTTCCCTTTATCTATACTTGATGAACCAGGTTCTAATCTTAGTCCCTGAATAGTTTCTTCTAAGTCATTGATTACGACTAGAAGATCATCTCTTTCTTGCTCAACAATATCTACTCTCAAGTTCAAACACGTCTTTTCACTGCTTAGATTCTCTACTGTTTCTTTCAAATCTGCCACTACTACAAATAAATCATCTCTCTCATTTTCTGACTCCCTATTTTTATTCTCTATCTCTTCCCTTTTCTCTTCAAGACCTTTTATGGTATCCTTAAAATCCACAACTACTACCATTAGGTCGTCTCTTTCGTTCTCAACACCGTTGATTTTGTACCTTATAGTCTAATTTTCTTTTTTAAGGTTTCCTACGGTTTCTTTCAGGTCAACCACACACACGACTAGGTCATCTCTAGTTTGTTCAGCTTCTCCTAGCTCTAGGGTCAGTGAATCTTTTTCTTCCATTAAGGTATAATAGGTATCAATGAGAACATTCGACAAGGACTATAATTTTTTAGGAGAGTAGGATCTCAGATTTTTCTGAACATCCCTGAAATTTACCTCATCGGTATCATCTTCTTCGTCGGATTGAGCCATGAGAGCAAACAATGAGTCATACTCCTTACCCTTGCCTTCAACAACCATCATTAGAGCTATTCTCTGCTTTAGGTTCCTCTTCTGATTCACTGGATGAGTCTCCCCAGGCAGCAAGAGCTTGTCTCACAACATTGCCAGCTGCACTTTTTCTACTGAATCTCTTTTCTGGAACTTGATTTCTCTTTGCAACCTTGTCCGTGTTGTATTTGTAGATGTCCTGTTTCAAGAGTGATCAGTCCTTGATGAAGTGTCCAGGTTTTCCACATTTATGACATAGATCATGATTCCTGGGCTTTCTTGAGCTCCCTCTTCTAGGTATCCCACCATTCCTTCGCACCATTTTTCGGAATCTTTTGGTGATATAGGCCATGTCGTGATCTTCTTCACTTGACTCACATTTTTCTGCCTGAAGAGCCAGGTTCTTCTCCTTCTTAGGATCTCTTCTTTCAATTTCCTTCTTTTTCTTCATCTCATATGTCCTCGGATTACCTATCAACTCATCCCTTCTGCAGATCTTTTGCTTCCGTGATAGCGTTCACCTTACTTTCCCAAGAACTTGGCAGAACACTTAAGATTTTTCACACGAGTTTGTTTCTGGGAATAACTTCAGCTAGAGAATGAAGTTCATTGATGATAGAGGTGAACCTGGTATGCATGTCCTGTATGGACTCATCTTCCCTCATTTTGAACAGTTCATATTCTGTAGTGAGCATGTCTATCTTGGACTGCTTTACTTGTGTTGTTCCTTTGTGTGCCGTCTGCAGGGCATCCCAGATTTCCTTAGCTGACTGACAGGCAGAGATTCTGTTATATTCGTCAGGCCCAATACCATAAACAAGAATTTTCTTTGTGCGAAAGTTCTTTTCCACAGCTTTTCGATCTGCCTCATCGTACTCCTTTCTAGCTTTTGGTATTAGAGGACCTGCTCCTCCAAGGTTTTTTAATGGCATATGAGGGCCATCACAAATAATGTCCCAAAGCTCGGAGTCTTCAGCCATGATAAAATCGTGCATTCTTGTTTTCTACCAACCGTAGTATTGGCCGTTGAATCTTGGGGGTCTGTAGGTTGATTGTCCTTCCTCGAAATTTGGTGGAGCAGCCATTTGAGATCCTTTCTAGGTGTTAACCTTTCAGAAAGAACCTGCTCTGATACCAATTGAAGGTTTCTTAGCATTCACGAACCAGTAGAGTGACCAGGTCCTCTACTAGTTCCCACAGAACTACGATGAGGCAGATCGAAAAACTAGATGAAAGGTTACTCAGAGAACTGAAAAGTAGTGAACGAGACCCCCTAGTCTCCAAAATACCTACTGTACGAAGCATCCTCTGACACCTAAGAAGCCCTGTGCATCCTCCTCCTCTGTACCACTGAAATATGGAGGTTGGAGTCTCCCAAAACTCTCCAATCTACACTGCTCATCTTCAGGCATAACAGGAACCACATAGTCCTGAGCAGCTGCAACTGGCTGAGATGGTAGTGCCCCGATGTCTGTAGTTCCTGTACCACCTGCTATGGTGTGCGGGCGGGAGTCATAGCACCTCCCCCGGCCTGAGAAGTGGCCGCTGCGGCCGAAACAGAGACCGCCTGAACAAGACTGGTGCACACAGTCAGAATCTAAGCTAAAGCCTTCTGAAGGCCTGGAATCACAATGGGCACAACTAGTGCCTGAGCTGGTCCCGCTGCCGCGTCCACAACTGGGACCTGATCCTGAACTGGGGCAATTGGTGGATCAACATGTGCTTACCTAGCTGCCGTGCGAGCCACACCTATACCGCGGCCTTGATTTCTCGCGGCCCTAACTGGTGGTACTGGTGGCTGTCCATCCTACCCTATTGTACGTGTCCTTACCATATGTGAGAGAATAGGACAACAGAAGTTTAGTTGCCAGAATCAACAGATTTGCACGACAAGAATTCAAGAATGTGAGGTTTCCTAAGGGGAAACCTCTCGAAGATAAGTACAGACGTTTTCGTACCAATCCACAAGACTCTACTAAACCTGCTTATGACTCGTGAGACCTATGTAACCTAGGCTCTAATACCAACTTTTCACAACCCAAAAATCAACCGTCGTGATGGAGCCTATCGCGGAACAATTCAAGCCACTACTCAGCACAACAACACGGTAATAACTTTGAAAAAAATAAGACGGAAGCCATTAATATTGAAGAAAGCCTTTTTGAAACAGAAATAATCCGAAATACGATACAATCTATCCCAAACCAGGGTGTCACAGAGTACATGAGCATCTACACCGGAATACAGTTCTCTACAATATCTAGGGAATAAAACTGGAGTACAAATAGAGATAAAGAAGGAGAATCAAGGCCTGCGAATGCCATGCAGCTACCTCGATAGTCTCCAAATCCTGACTCCTCGATCAATGGCCTCCGTGAATCAAAGCACTTGGATCTGCACATGAGATGCAGGGTGTAATGTGAGTACAACCAACTCAGTAAGTAAAAAGTCCAACCTTTGGACTGAAATGTAGTGGCAAACTCAACCGGTACAGTTATAATTGAATTAACAGTGCAAAAATGTAGGCATGCTTTCAAATTAACTAGATAGTTTAAAACAGTAAAATAGATCAAATTTGAACAATGTGAAGGACATAACTCTTCTACTTCTACATGCCAATGCACATACTGTATGTGATGCACCATGCTGACAGTCTCATGTGCTCACGATCTCAAGTAATCAACCACTCGATACTGTATATGGCTCATACGACCCAGGGAAGATCCATACCAGAATATATACATCACTGACTATTTCCATGTCCAGGGAAGATCCACCCCTCAATAATATCAACCGCTCTCACTGGGGGTGTGCAAAGACTCCGGAGGGGCTCCTTCAGCCCAAGCGCTATCATAAATCAATATAACCGCTGCGACATGCAACCCGATCCCATAACTGTCACTCATAATCAGGCTCTCGGCCTCACTCAGTCATCAATATCTCTAGTCTCACTCACGGGCTCACAATGTAATGAAACTAGCCCAGAAACAATGATATGATGTATCAACAAATAACAACAGAGACTGAGACATGATATGAAATGCATGAACATTACTGAGTACGAAATATCAGTGAAATCAGTAAGATGACAGTAAGAAACGACCATTATGGGTCCCAACAGTACCTACATAAAGCCTAAACATGATGTCTAACATGATTGACAAGTCAATTACTTTATCACATGATAAAAACATGAATATTGAAGGTTTCTTAGCGTCCACCAATCAGAAGAGTGACCAGGTCCTCTACTAGTTCCCACAGAACTATGTGCTAGAAAAACGAGTAAAGAGACAAAGGATTTTTACGTGGAAAAATCCTACTCAAGGGGACAAAAACCACGACCTACACTTGTAGGATTTCAACTTTACTAACTTGTAATATAAACTATTACAAGCCACTTTCTAATGACTTTCTTACAAATACTTCAATACTCTAACTTGTAATACTTCTTACAAGCCACTTTGTCACAACCTAGTTACAAAGACTTTGGCTCATGACTAGCTTTAGTCACACACAAGTTTGGAAGATGAAAGGTTAAAAGGTTCCTAACTAGTTGCTTCTACAAAGCTTAGTAGGATACAATGAAAAGCAAGATGCAATATTACAACTCAACTAAGGACATTAACATTACTTGATAACCACGTGTGAGGTCTTAGTGGAGTTGTCTTCTTGCTCTTGAAGCCCTTGAGTCTTTAATGCTTGGGAGCACTTAATGCTTGAATATTCTAGGTAATTGCTCAAGTGAGTATGTTGTTCTTCTTGCTTCAAGATATTAACAAACCTTGCACATTCCAAGAAGGATGTCCAAAATCTTGAAGGTACACGGCTCAACCACTAGGAAGTGACTGCTGCACTGTTGCTACACTGTAGCGTGAACAGTAGTAGGCAGTCACCTTTTCTGTCACAGCTTTTTACAGCTGTCAAGTTGGCCTGTACTTTATTATGTGAGTCCGCGAAGGGATCAGGTCCCTTAGCTGGTCCGTCCTCATTCAGCACTATATGATCCCGAATTCCTGGAGGCATAGATAGCTTGTGATGCTGTATACATTAGGTCCTGAAACTGGTCCTTCACATAAAAGTTTGTTAAAACATCAAAATAGAATACAACTCATCAAATATCAACCAAATAGAACCACTACATAGTGCTATGGAATCAACCAGGTCACAATTCTCACGGTGCAGGTCCGCACACCCGTCACTTGGCATGTGCATCACCCCAATACCAATTACATAACACATAACTCGGGGTTTCGAACCCTCAGAACCAAGTTTGAAAGTGTTACTTACCTGAAACCGGGCCAAAACTCTACTCTAAAATGCCTTTCCTCTCCAATCAGTCTCCAAACTTTCCGAATCTAGCCATAATCAGTACAATACAATTAATATAGGCTAAAGAGATCACTTCCACAAGAAACATACTAAAATTATAGCCAAAAATCCGAAATCATCTCAACCCGCACCCTGGGCCCACGTATCGAAATCTGACAAAAGTCACAAAACCTTAAAGCCTATTCACTCACGAGTCTAAACATATCAAATTTACTCAAATTCGATAACAAAATCCCAATTAAAATCTCAAAAATCTAACTCAAGACCTCTTCCTCATTTCCCCAAATTTCCACCCCAAATCACAAATTAGATGATGAAATTAAAGGCAAAATCATGTAATTTAGCTAAAACCAAGTAAGAATCACTTATCCCAATCAACTCCTTGAAAATCCCTTCAAGAATCGCCCAAATCCGTGGTCTTTAGCTCAAAATATGAAAAATGCATTCAAACCCTCGTTTATAATCTTTTGGAAAGTCGCATTCGTGTAGACCAATCTACTTGCCTCTCAACTTAACTCTTCGCAAACGCGAGATTTTGCCAACATCACTCTTCGTGAACGCGACCCCTGCCCTCCGAACGCGTAGACCAAGGGCCTGGGGTCACCAGCGAGTGAGGTGTCGCGTTTGCGATGCCCACACATCCATACCTTCGCGTTTGGGTACAGACCTTCACGAACGCGTAGAACAAAACCTTCCCAACTCACAAACACCCCTTCGTGAACGCGAGGCTTCGCTCGTGAATGCGTAAGAGGAAACCAGCAGAAATACACCAGTAGTTATCAGCCAACAACCAAAATTTAAAAAAGATTTGTTAACCCTCCGAAACTCATCCGAGGCCCCCGGGACATTAATAAAACATATCATCAAGTACCAAAACACGATACGAACTTAGTCGAACCCTCAAATCACCTCAAACAACATCAAAAATACGAATTACACATACTGCCACAATACCATAGTGAAATTCAACTGAATCCTTCATAAGCTCACATACACAACCCACATAGTACCTCAATTCATCTGGAAATATTGCATTCACCCTAGTAACAGCCAAACCAACTCCCATAAGAGATCCAAACTCAAATTGCAACACATATAATTAATTGGAAAAAGGGAACTCTCTACAAAACAACATACGGATCACACAACCTCAGGACACCCTGCAGGAGGTAACCCACCTGCTTAGCCTCAATCTGACATCTCTTCATACGCTTTCACAACCACAATTACTACGTAATCTCTTAATCTTCGTGAGTCTGATCTCTACAATAAGACACGAGAACCTAATTAGTTCCGGTATTAAGCAACATGAAAGATTCTTCAATACACCATAACTCGGAACTATACGTTGCATCAAGATAGAATCCAAACACCCAATAGTCCTTTATACATCTCAAGTAAACTCTTCTCGTCACATTCGAACAATCTGAACACATCTCGTAGTCACATCATACTCCCCACATAGTCATCCAATAAAACATTCCACAAATAGGGACACCACCGGACATATAAGTCCCAAAAGCACGTGCTCACACAATCAAAATCTTCGTGCTCAAGCTATAGCCAAAACCCGACCTCAAGTCCTCTAGACTGGCCCATTATCAGCAAGCCAAAATCACATCTCACACCTCAACCATGGAATCACAAGTCGTTGATGCACAACTGATACAGAGCGCTCATTTACGTATACGAATGTGTGGAAGAAATTCAAAGAGTTATGCTTCAAGCTGAATCAATGACACGATATAAGGAAATAAAGATGGGAAGTATATCCTAAATTTCCTGTAGCCTCTCGAAGATAGGTATGAAAGTCATCATACCAATCCGCAAGACTCTACTAGACACTTGCTCATGACTTGTAGAACCAATGAACCTAGAGCTCTGATACCAAACTGTCACGACCCCAAATCCACTAGTCGTGATGGAGCCTAACCCAACCTGCTAGGTAAGCCAACTAATAACAATCCAATTCAAATAATATTAATAAGACAATTAAACAAAAAGAATTATCTGAATCTTATACATTTCCTAAGGACGGGAAGTATGAATCACGAGCTTCTAAGAATAGAGTTTATAAAACTGAAATGAAGTAAATACATCATCTGGTTGAAAAGTACATAAATAGAGTTTCATAGATCTAAGGCTACCATGAACAGAGGCAGCTACAACTGGAACGCATGTACATCTTCAATTCCAGCTCCCGTCGATCACAACAACGTCAACAGTCAACATCTGCACGCAAGGTGCAGAAGTGTAGCATGAGTACAACTGACCCCATGAAATCAATAAGTAACATATCTAACCTTAAGTTGAAAGTAGTGACGATCTAGAACATAGGTCGGGTCCAACACCAATAACCGACAACGGTTCATAACAATGCAAGGAAATAAATAAAAGAAGTAACTCGGAATTTAAATGCTCAAATTATTCATAATTCCCGAAAAATAATTTCTCTTTTCAAATATATTAGTGAAAACCCAAATCCTTTACTGAAATCATCGAAAAATATGAGATAGTTTGAAAACTGTAATTTTTTCAAAAAATCCTTTCCACAATAATCAAGATGTTTCATTTCTTTTCAGATAGCAAGTGTAAAATACCTCCCTATTCCCACATATCAATATATGTGAAAAGTCATGAATGACGTGATACCGTACAACATGAGGAAAATGCATCTCTATGCATGTATGTCATATATTCATTTTAATGCCATGTATCTCAGAGATGAACTCATGTACTCACACTCTTAGAATACTCAATCTCACTGCCTCATACTTTCCACTCATCATGCTCAATCACTCAGTACTGTATATGGCCCATACAACCTAGGGAAGATCCATCCCGGAATATATACATCAAATGGCCAACAGTCACTCAGTACTGTGTAGGGGCAAATCCAGCCCATGGGGAAGATCCATCCCCAGGTATATAAATTCTTCGGACAAGATCCATGTCCAAGGAAGATCCATCCCTCAATATAATCAACCGCACTCACTGGGGGTGTGTACTGACTCCGAAGGGGCTCCTACAGCCCAAGCGCTATCATAAAATTAGAATAACTATTGCGGTGTGTAGCCCGATCCCATAACTGTCATTCATAATCAGGCTCTCGGCCTCACTCATTCATCAATCTCTCCAGTCTCATTGACGGGCTCACAATGTCATGAAACTATCCCGACAACAATGATATGATGTATTAATAAATAACAACTGAGACTGAGATATGATATGAATGCATGAATATGACTGAGTATGAAATATCAATAAAATCAATAAAATGATAGCAAGAAACGACCACTATGGATCCCAACAGTATTCGCTTGAAGCCTAAACATGATATCTAGCATGATTGACAACTTAATTACTTTATCACATGGTGAAAACACGGATATCAACAAAATAGGACCACTATACAATGCCGAAACAACGGAGTCCCAATTCACATGGTGCACGCCCGTCACCTAGCATGTGCCAATACCAATCACATAACATGTATTTCAAGGTTTCATACCCTCAGCACTAAGTTTAGAAGTGTTACTTACCTCGAACAAGCCAATTCCAGTACCGAGCAAGCCAAGCGATGCTCCAAAAATGTCATCTCGCGCGTACCGACCTCTGTATGGCTCAAAATTAGCCAAAAGCAACTCAAATAAATCAACTAAAGCCCAAGGAAACAATTCCGATGGATAAAGATCAAATCGTTAATCAAAACCCAAAACCTGCCAAAAGTCACACCCGGGCCCACGCCTCAGAACCCGACAAAACTCATAAAATCCGACAACCCATTCAATTACGAGTTCAACCATACTAGTTTCACTCAAATCCGACTCCAATTCGATGTCCTAAACTCAAACATTCACATTATGAATTTTTAGGCAAAACACCCCAATTTCCTCTTTAAATTCATCAACCAATTGCTAAAAATGAAGATGGATTCATGAAATGTAATCAAAACTGAGTGTAGAATACTTACCCCAATCCTTGTGATGAAATTTGCTCCAAAAATCGCTCCATTCCGAAACACATAGCCCAAAATATGATAAAATAACCAAAACCTCGATTTAATAGCTTCTGCCCAGCTGATTACGCATTTGCAGACAAGAGGTCGCATCTGCGACCTTTGCTTTTGTGGGAAAAGGCTCGCATTTGCAAGACAGGTCGCTTCTGCGATGTCCATGGTCGTATCTGCGATCGCGCTTCTGCACCTGAAGATCCTCTTCTGCGATGCCTCCCCAGCCAGGACTCCCTCACTTCTGCGACCATCATAGCTGTGGAAATTCAACAACAGATGCACAACACCAGTACCAAAAGCTACCAGCAACCAAACAAGATTGAGAAATGGTCCGAACCTCGTCCGAAACTCACCCGAGCCACTCGGGACCCCGTCCAAATATACCAACAAGTCCCATAACATAACACGGACCTACTCGAGACCTCAAATCACACCTAAAAACATCAAAACGACAAATCATACCTCAATTCAAATCAATGAAATTTGAAACTTCCAACTTCCACAAACGATGCCAAAACATATCAAATCACGTCCGATTGACCTCAAATTTTGCACAGAAGTCACATTTGACATTACGGACCTGCTCCAAACCTTCGGAATTGGATCCGACCCCAATATCAAAAAGTCCACTCCCGGTCAAACTTTCCAAAATTCCAGCATTCGCCATTTCAAGCCAAAATCAACCACAGACCTCCAAATCACAATTTAGACACACTCCTAAGTCCAAAATTACCCAATGTAGCTAGTGCATAACGACTCGACCGGTCATTTTGAGAAATTTTCACTTTACTCGGTTGTTTGAGGGCATGAGTAGCTCTGAAGGATGTATTATGACTTGTGTCTGGTTTTAGTTTTCAGGTTATTCAGAATTGATATGGAAGCATGATTCTCATCTAGAAGCCTTAAATTTGAAAGGTTTGGCCAAGTTTGACTTTTTAGAGTTTGATCTCGGATTGGATTTCTGATGGTTCCATTAGATCCGTTGGGTGCTTTTGGACTAAGGAGCGCGTCCGGATTATGATTTGGAGGTCCGTGGTAGAATTAGACTTGAATTGACGGAAGTTGGAAATTTGGCGATTTTGGTCAGTAGTGGAAATATTAGATATCAGGGTCGGAATGGAATTCCGAAAGTTGGAGTAGGTTCGTAGTGTCATTTGTGACGTGTGCGCAAAATTTGAGGTTATTCGGACGTTGGTAAGTTTCAGCGTCGTTGGCGAATTTCGGAAGTTTAGAAGTTCATAGGCTTGAATCCGAGGTTAATTTGGAGTTTTGATGTTGTTTTTGGTGATTGGAAGGTTCAACTAAGTTCGTATGATGTTGTTGGATATGTTGGTATGTTTGGTTGAGGTCCCAAGGTCCTCGGGGTGATTTCGGGTAGCGATCGGAGGTTTGAAGTTGGGAAAATGCAGCTAAAGCTGCTGTTGCTGGTGTGTCCGCACCTGCGGAAAGGGAACCGCAGGTGCGAGGTGCGTAAAAGAGGCTCTGAGGCGCAGATGCGCAATTGGACTGTAAGTGCGGCTTGATCCCACATTTGCGATGACTGTAGGTGCGGTCAGTTGATCGTAGAAGCGGAGTCCGTTTGGTTTATGAATTTCCACAGAGCAGGTGCGGTTTTGCTGGGCTAGAAAAACCCCAGCTCGAGGTTTTGTTCTTTATTTTTGATTTTCGATTTGAGGAGCTCGGGAGAGAGACAATTTTTTGAAGCATTTCAAGGATCAACGTTAGGGTTAGTGATTCTAACCTATAATGGTATAAATTTCATGAATCTATGGTTTTATTCATCATCTAGTTGGGAATTTGAGCTAGAAATTTGGGAATTTAGGGCTTGAAACTTGGAGAGTTAATTTTGAGGATTTGAGTGACCAAAGGGTATCAGATTTTGATGAATTTGGTATGTTAGAATTGTGAGTGAATACGCTTTTTAGTTTTGCAATTTTTGTCGGGTTTCGAAGCGTGGGCCCGGGGGCCGGGGTTGAGCCAATTTCGATTTGGTTTAATTTGGTAGTTTTCTTGTGGAATTCATTTCATTAGCATATATTGAGGGTGTTGCACTGGTTGTGAATAGATTCGGATCTTTTGGAGGCCGAGTCGAGGGGCAAGAGCATCCGGAGTAAGATTTCTACGCTGTTAAGGTAAGTAACTCTTATAAGCTTAGTGTTGAGGGTATGAAACCCCGAACTACGTGTTATGTTATTGAGATTGAGGTGACGTACATCCTAGGTGACGGGCGTGTGGGCATGAACCCTGTGAAATGGCACCTTATGGTTACCATGGCCCAGTTTAGTGGCCCTATTCTGTTGATATCTGTGTTGTCCGTGCAGCACGTGAGTTGTTCGTGCTTAGCGCTTGGGCTGTAGGATCCCCTCCAGAGTCTGAACACCCCCAGTGAGCGCAGTTGACTCTAAATGTGTGTAGATCGAGATACATGGAATTTGCATACACACATGGCATACAAGCATTTGCATGCACGCATGACATATCGACATAGAAATGCATTTTTCCTCATGTTATATAGTGTTACATCCATGACTTATTATAGACATCGATCTTAGAGAGGTATTTTATACTTGTTATTTTGTAAAGAAAATGAAACATCTTACTTATTGCTGAAAAGATTTTTGGAGAAAACATGGTTTTCAAACTTACCTGTATTTCGACATTTTTGGCAAAAGATTTGAGTTCTCACTAAGATATTTGAAAAGCATGCCTATTTTCCTGGAACCGTGAGCGAGTTGAACATTTTACTTTGGAGATACTCTTTTTATTACTTGTATTAATCTATTGCTAACTGTTGTAGAATACTAGTATTGGACCCGACCTAGTATTATCTCGTCACTGCTTTCAACCTAAGGTTAGGTTTTTTACTTACTCAGTACATGAGGTCGGATGTACTGATACTATATTTCTGAACGTTGCGTGCAAATGTCGGTTGCTGTTGTTGTTGTGCTCGATGGTTGCGGGACTTGAATATGTACTGGTGTCCCTGTTGTAGCTGCCTCCCTTGTCCCGGGTAGCCTTAGCTTATAAAACTCTATTTATATACTTTTCAAACAGACTATGTATTTTTTTCATTGTTGCTTTGTAAACTCTATTCGTAGAAGCTCATGATTTGTTCTACCAGTCCTTGCGGAAATGTAATGGATTTAGATAATTTATTTTGTTTAATTGACTTATTAACATTATTGAAACTGGATAGTTATTAGTTGGCTTACCTAGCGGGTTGGGTTAGGTGCCATCACGACTAGCGGGTTTTGGGTCAAGACAGGTTGGTTGAGGATTTTGGGTTGTTCTGAGCAACCACTGTGATCATAAATTATCGCTACGAGTGTTTGAGTTATGTCGGATATCATGTGATTTCATCTTGAGTTATGGCTATGGTTGGGTACAACTTGTTCAGACTTATACAGTGTGTAGATACGAGATTCTGATCTTATAGAAGGTTCCAGATATGGAAAAATTTGGATTCTAAGGCTCGGGCTAGGTTGGATGAAGAAATTATGTTATGCTGTGTTATCAGACCTATATGGGATAGGGTGACGTGGGATCACCCCTAGGTATGTGCGTGGTAAGGTTATTCGGCGATTTAATGGCTTTTGGAACGACTATGGGCACGTTCAGGGACGGACATATGTTTAAGCGGGGGAGGATGTAACGACCCGACCGATCGTTTTGAGCAATTTGGACTTTGATCGGTTGTTTGAGGGCATGAGTATCTCCAAATAATGTATTATGACTTATGTAAATCGCTGGTTTTGGTTTTCAGGTTATTCAGAATTGGTTTGGAAGAATGATTCTCAACTAGAAGCCTTAAATTTGAAAGGTTTGGCCAAGTTTGACTTTTTAGAATTTGATCTTGGATTGGATTTCTGATGGTTCCATTAGCTCTGTTGGGTGATTTTGGACTTAGGAGAGCATCTGAATTGTGATTTGGAGGTTCGTCATAGAATTAGGCTTGAATTGGTGGAAGTTGGAAATTTAGGGATTTTGGCCAGCAGTGGAAAAATTAGATATCGGGGTCAGAATGGAATTCCGGAAGTTAGAGTAGGTTCATAGTGTCATTTGAGACATGTGTGCAAAATTTGAGGTTATTCGGACGAGGTTTGGTAGGTTTCGGCGTCGTTGGCAAATTTCGGAAGTTTAGATGTTCTTAGACTTGAATCCGAGGCTAATTTGGAGTTTTGGTGTTGTTTTGGGTGATTCGAAGGTTCGACTAAGTTCGTATGATGTTTTTGGATATGTTGGTATGTTTGGTTGAGGTCTGTAGGGCCTCGGGGTGATTTCGGGTAGCGATCAGAGAGTTTGAAGTTGGGAAAATCCAGCTGAAGCCGCTGTTGCTGGTGTGTCCGCACCTGCGGAAAGGTAGCCGCAAGTGCGAGGTGTGCAGAAGCGGCTCTGAGGCGCAGATGCGCAATTGGTCCGCATGTGCGGCTTGATCCCACATCTGCAATGGCCGCAGGTGTTGTCAATTGATCGCAGAAGCGGAGCCCTCTTCGCATATGCGGCTCCGCAGGTGCGAGTGAAGGACCGCATGTGCGGTTTTGCTGGGCAAAAAAACCCCAACTCGAGCTTTTGTTCTCTATTTTGGATTTTGGATTTGAGGAGCTCGGGAGAGAGACGATTTTTCGAAGGATTTCCAGAAGCAATGTTGGGGTAATTGATTCTAACCTATAATGGTATAAATTTTATGAATCTATGGTTTTATTCATCATTTATTTGGGAATTTGAGCTAGAAATTTGGGAATTTAGGGCTTGAAACTTGGAGAGTTAATTTTGAGGATTTGAGTGACCAAACAGTGCCCTATTTTGATGAATTTGGTATGGTTAGACTCATGAGTGAATAAGCTTTCTAGTTTTGCAATTTTTGTCGGGTTTCGAGGGGTGGGCCCGGGGTTGAGCCACGATTTGGTTTAATTTGATAGTTTTTCTTGTGGAATTCATTCCATTAGTGTATATTGAGGGTGTTGCACTGGTTGTGAATAGATTCAGAGCTTTTGGAGGCCGAGTCGAGGGGAAAGAGCATCCCGGAGTGGGATTTCTACGTTGTTAAGGTAAGTAACTCTTCTAAGCTTAGTGTTGAGGGTATGAAATCTCGAACTACGTGTTATGTGATAAGTATTGAGGTGACGCACATACTAGGTGACGGGCGTGTGGGCATTCACCCTGTGAAATGGGACCCTATGATTCCCATGGCCCAGTTTAGTGGCCCTATTCTGTCGATATCTGTGTTCTTACCATGTGATAAAGTAATTGAGTTGTCTATCATGCTAGATATAATGTTTAGACTTTATGCCGATGCTTTTGAGACCCATAATGGTCGTTTCTTGCTGTTATTTCACAGACTTCATTGACATCTTGTACTCAGTCATGTTTATGCATTCACATCATATCTCAGTCTAATTGTTAATTGTTGATACATCATATTCTTGTTGTCGGGCTAGTTTTCATGACACTGTGAGCCCGTGAGTGAGACTGGAGAGATTGATGACTGACTAAGGCCTAGGGCCTGGTTGTGAGGATATTGATACCATAGCACGTGATTTGTCGTGTAGCACATGAGTTGTCCGTGCGAATACAGGTATTGCTATTATAACACGTAAGTTGTTCGTGCAACACGTGAGTTGTCCGTGCGACTACAGATATTGATATTATGGCACGTGAGTTGTCCGTGCAGCACGTGAGTTGTCCGTGCTTAGCACTTGGCTTGTAGGAGCCCCTCCGGAGTCTGAACACCCCCAGTGAGCGCAGTCGACTATAAACGTGTGTGGATCGAGATACATGCCATTTACATACACACATGACATACAAGCATTTGCATGCACACATGACATACCGACATAAAAATGCATTTTTCCTCATGTTATATAGTGTTACGACATCCATGACTTATTATACACATCGATCTTAGAGAGGTATTTTATACTTGTTTTTTGTAAAGAAAATGAAACATCTTACTTATTGCTGAAAAGATTTTTGGAGAAAACATGGTTTTCAAACTTACCTGTATTTCACATTTTTGGAAAAAGATTTGAGTTCTCACTAAGATATTTGAAGAGCATGCCTATTTTCCTGGAACCGTGAGCGAGTTGAACATTTTACTTCTGAGATACTCTTTTTATTACTTGTATTACGCTATTGCGAACTATTGTAGAATACTAGTATTGGACCCGACCTAGTGTTAGCTCGTCACTGCTTTCAACCTAAGGTTAGGTTTGTTACTTACTCAGTACATGGGGTCGGTTGTACTGATACTATACTTCTGCACATTACATGTAGATGTCGATTGCTTTGTTGCTGTGCTTGATGGTTGCGGGACTTGAATATGTACCGGCGTCCCTGTTGTAGCTGCCTCCCTTGTTTGGAGTACCGTTAGCTTATAAAACTCTGTTTATGTACTTTTCAAACAGACTGTGTATTTATTTTATTGTTTCTTTGTAAACTCTATTAGTAGAAGCTCATGATTTGTACTACCAGTCCTTGGGGAAATGTAATGGATTTAGATAATTTATTTNATGTCCATGTGTATATCGATTTTCGGTGGCTTCCATATACAATCACTATGGGTCTACAGTGATCGAACCCCTTTTTAAAAGCATACAACGATATATACAAATACATGAACTTATTTTTTTGGTGATTTTACCATTCTAATATGCAAACCAGGATATGTCATATCCAGTGTATATAAGTACCCTGGTAATTTATTGTATGAATCAGCTGGTTCACCTCTCAAAAAATTCATTGCNATATAATGGAACCATCAAAACTCCAATCTAAGATCAACTACTAAAAAGTCAAACTTGGTCAACTCTTCCAATTTAAAGGTTTCTAGTTGAGAATCATCCTTCCAAATCAATTCCGATTAACCTGAAAATCAAAACCGATGATTCACACAAGTCACAATACATAAAATGTTGCTACTCAAGACTTCAAATAGCTGAACGGGATGTAAATGCTCAAAATGACCGATCAGGTCGTTACATCGGTTTGTAATAGTCCGAGAAATAATCTTATGGCATTAGAAACTTGATTTTCAAGATAGCCCAAGCATGTAGGCATGGTAATTCGTCAACTTGGAACCGCTCACAACTGCACTTTTTCTCTAGGAGGTAAACAGTGTAATGCCTTCCTTCATCGTTCACCATCTGCAAGTGTTCGGTCGATGGTATAACCTACATTAAATAGAGAAATATAAGTTGTGGACATTTGTAAAAGTCATGTATCTCTCAAAGACCAAACGTATTAAATACAGTATACATGTGTACAATAAAAAAACATTTTAAATATGTAGCATGTCAACAAATATTAATCAGCCAGAATATAAAATATAATACATGTATGTATGAAATACAATCACATACAATATACATATATAAAATGAAAATACATTTAAAATACATCAACTCCAAACAATATTTTAACTGACAGATAATTGAGAAATACAGTGAAATACATTAAAATACTATCAATACAAAAACAAAATCATTGAATACAACCAATGAATTGAAGTTGTAGTAACATGTGTTGTTCACATATAATAAGTAGTTTTTAAAACCGTTTCATAAAATAGAATACATGCACAAGTGATATAATAAAAAGAGCATGCAATATGTTAATAGTAGAAATTGAATCAAACATAAATACATGCTATATCAGGCATAAATACATGATGCAAGGACTTATAGCAAAAAAAAACTTACAGTCATCCGTGTAGATAGTGCCTCATTTAAAGTAAGCATCTCCTGGTATTTTTTCCCAAGCGTTGTGTACGCGTGTGAAGCTTCTTTCCGATTGCTACAATTCCAATGTCCAAACATCTTCCTAACTTCTTCTAGGAAATAATATATGTGCAATTCTCTTGCTGATACAAGTGCGACATTGATTGATTCAACAATATTTGACGTCATAGTCCATTCCCGGTTAACAGGTGCATACATCCTAGCCCACTTTTCGTATCTAGCTAATTCCAAGTATTCTTTCACCCAAATATATACCTTCTCCACCTTTTCCATCAGACTATCAAATTCATCCTGAGTGTATGCTTTTTCCATCGAGAAGTATACCTCACTCAACTTTGAATGACTCTTTTTGAGTTTCTTATATAAGTTGTTCCATAGATGCCATATATAAGCAAAATGGGGTACAGTAGGATACACCTTCGATACAGATTTGATGATGCTCTCATTCCTATATGAAACGATGCACATATTTTCCCGCTCACCATATACTTCCTTGAATTGCTCAAAGATCCACAACCAAGCAGCATCGTTCTCTGAATCAACAACACCATATGCTAGTGGCATTATATGTCCTGTAAATACAATTGCATACATATAAAAAGAATAACATTTAATATGTATTAGGCAATCAAATTAATAAATTTTATTATAATTCATATATATATATATATATATATATATATATATAT
>ML401841.1:33963-72927 GCA_005239525.1 Nicotiana knightiana
GTAAATATATATATATATATATATATATATATATATATATATATTTAATAGACTCGCCTGCACCATCCAACATGCTAACCGAGACGAATGTCCATGTGTATATCGATTTTCGGTGGCTTCCATATACAATCACTATGGGTCTACAGTGATCGAACCCCTTTTTAAAAGCATACAACGATATATACAAATACATGAACTTATTTTTTTGGTGATTTTACCATTCTAATATGCAAACCAGGATATGTCATATCCAGTGTATATAAGTACCCTGGTAATTTATTGTATGAATCAGCTGGTTCACCTCTCAAAAAATTCATTGCCTTTTCTTTAGCCCGCCACACCAACATGTAACTAATATCTACACCAAAGTATGATTTCACATCATCAATTATATCCTTTGGCATGTATTTTCTCTTATGATTAGTAAACTTGGACCTAATCATACCACCAATCAACCTACTAGTTGCTTGACATTGCTCATACGCCTTGTCCTTAAACGGACATGTATGCTTATCATTGAACTCCTTCACTTTGAACATTTGTGATTTGTTAATGCTAGAAGCCTTAAATCTCCATTCACAATCCTCTGAAATACATAACAATGTATAGCTGCAGATATATTGGTGTTATACATACGATTGGTTACGGATGGATATAAAATATAAACAGAACCTACAACTGATTTGGCTACAACACAACATTTTCATTTTCCAACAAAGTTGTCTATGTGAAAACATACAACGAAATATAATATTTGTTTATTGAATATACTATAATTTTTTTTAATACATTGCATAAGAAAAGGTATAAACATTCATTAATATAAATAGTTAAGTTCTCATATAATTATTTCAGAACACTCAATTACAAAAACACTTATAGATGAAAAATAGAACGAAGGAAAGCATATATTATGAATACAACATTATACATGCTGTATTTTGTAGAATTCTACCTATAACGATCCGGCCGGTTGTTCCTAGAGTTGTAGCCCAATTCCCCCATTTTCTTCTCCTTTTGTGTTCTACAGCTGTTATATGACTTACCGGGTTCGTTGATTCGGGTCCGAAGTGATTTCAAAGTGAACTGAGACACTTAGTCTCTTAATTGGAAGCTTAAGTTGGAAAAGTCGATCAGATGTCGACTTATGTGTAGATAACCTCAGATTTGGATTTTGATGGTTCCGTTAGCTCCATTAGGTGATTTTAGACTCAGGAGCACGCCCAAAAAGTGATTTGGAGGTCCGTAGTAGAATTAGGCTTGAAATGGCAAAAGTTGAACTTTTGGAAAGTTTGACAGGGAGTGGACTTTTTGATATCGGGATCGGATTGGATTTCCAAACATTGGAGTATGTTCGTGGTGTATTTATGACTTGTGTTAAAATTTTGGGGTCAATCGGATGTGGTTTGATAGGTTTCGGCGTCGCTTATAGAAGTTGGAAGTTTCAAAGTTTATTAGGCTTGAATCTGTGTGTAATTCGTGTTTTTGATGTTGTTTGAGATGATTTGAGGGTTGGACTAAGTTTGTATATTGTTTTGGGACTTGATGATATGTTTGGTTGATGTCTCGGGCGCTTTGGGTGATTTTCAGAGGGTTAACAGATCATATTTGGACTTAGGTTGTTGGCTGATAACTGCTAGTGTGTTTCTTCAGGTTTCCTCTTACGCGTTCGCAAGAGGAGCCTTGCGTTCGCGAAGGGTGTTTGTGAGCTGGGAAGATTTTGTTCTTCACATTCGCGAAGAGTGGGACACGAACGCTAAGGTATGGATGTGTGTGCCTCGCAAATGCGAGTGAGGTGTCGCGTTCACGGAGAGATGTTGAGATAGCTGGGGACCCCAGGCCCTTGGCCTACGCGTTCGCGAGGCAGGGGTCGCGTTTGCAAAGAGTAGTGAAAGCTTCACGTTCGCGAAGCTGTGGTTACGTTCACGATGTGCTAAATTTAGATGCAGGAATATTGGTCTACGCAAATGCGATAGTGAGGTCGCGTTCACGATGAAGGAATATCTGGGCAGCAGTGTTAAATTTCAAAAACGAGGGTTTGAACCTATTTTTCATATTTTGAGGTAAAGACCACGGATTTGGGTGATTCTTGAAGGGATTTTTAAGGAGTTGATTGAGGTAAGTGATTCTTACTTGGTTTTAGCTAAATTCCATGATTATGCCTTTAATTCCTTCATCTAATTTGTGATTTGGGGTTGAAAATTAGGAAAAAGAGGAAGAGTTATTGAGTTAGAATTTTGAGGTTCTGAATGGGATTTATGTTATCGGGTTTGAGTAAAATTGATATGGTTAGACTCGTGAGTGAATGGGATTATGGGTTTTGTGACTTTTGTCGGATTTCGAGACGTGGGCCAGGAGGGCAGGGTTGAGCCGATTTTGGATTTTTGGCTATAATTTAGTATTTTTCTTGTGGAATTGATCCCTTTAGCCTATATTAATTGTATTGTACTGCTTATGGCTAGATTCAGGACGTTTGGAGACCGATTTGAGAGGCAAATGCATTTTTGAGTAGAGTTTTGTCCAGATTGAGGTAAGTAACACTTTCAAACTTGGTTCTGAGGGTTCGAAACCCCGAATTATGTGTTATGTGATTGGTATTGAGGTGACGCACATGCCAAGTGACGGGCGTGCACCGTGAAAATTATGACCTGGTCGATTCCATGGCACTGTATAGTGGTTCTATCTTGTTGATATCCGTTTTTTCATAATGTGATAAAGTAATTGAGTTGTCGATCATGATAGATATCATGTTTATTTTATGCTGGTATTGTTGGGAATCATAGTGGTCATTTCTTGCTTTCATCTTACTGATTTCACTGATATTTTGTACTCAGTCATATTCAGGCATTTCATATCATATCTCAGTCTCTATTGTTATGTTGATACATCATATCATTGGTTCCGGGTTTGTGTCATGGCATTGTGAGCCCGTGAGTGAGACTGGAGAGATTGATGACTGAGTGAGGCCGAGAGCCTGATTATGAGAGACAATTATGGGATTGGGCTTCATGTCGCAGCGGTTATATTGATTTATGATAGAGCTTGGGCTGAAGGAGCCCCTCCGGAGTCTGTACACACCTCCAGTGAGCGCGGTTGATATTTTTGAGGGATGGATCTTCCCTGGACACAGATCTTGTCCGAAGAATTTGATACCTGGAGATGGATCTTCTCCACGGGCTGGATTGGCCTTCCTCGGTACTAGGTGACTGATGATCAGTGTTGTATGTATTCTGGGATGGATCTTCCCTGGGCTGTATGGGCCATATACAGTACCAAGTGGTTGAGTAATTGAGAGCGTGAGCACATGAGGGTTTCAGCATGGTGCATCACATATAGTATGTGCATTGGCATGTAGAAGTAGAAGAGTTATATCCTTCACATTGTTCAGATTTTTACTATTTTGAACTATCTATTCCACTTGAAAGCATGCCTACGTTTTATTTCTATTTTAACTATATCGGTTGAGTTCATCACTACCTTTCAGTCCAAAGGTTGGACTTGTTACTTACTGAGTTGGTTGTACTCACATTACACTCTGCGCCTCGTGTACAGATCCAGGTGCTTCAAGTCGCAGCGGCTGCTGATCGAGGAGTCAAGATTTAGAGACTATCGAGGTAGCTGCATGGCATTCGCAGGCCTTGACTCTCCATCTTTATCTTTATCCTTACTTTAGTTTTATTCCCTAGACATTATAGTAGACTGAATTCTGATATAGATGCTCATGTACTCTGTGACACCCTGGTTTTGGGATATATTGTATCGTATTTTGAATTATTTGGGTTTCAAAAAGGCTTTCTAAAGTTTTTACCATGTTGTTATGCTGAGTAGTGGCTTCCCTAGTTCCACGATAGGCGCCATCACGACGATTGATTTTTGGGTTGTGACAAGTTGGTATCAGAGCTTAGGTTACATAGGTCTCATGAGTCATGAGTAGGTTTAGTAGAGTCTTGTAGATTGGTACGGAGACGTCTGTACTTATCTTCGAGAGGATGACGAACCCTTAGGAAACTTCACATTCTTGAATTCTTCTCGTGCGAATTTATTGATTCTAGTAACTAAACTTCTGTTGTTCTATTCTTTTACAGATGGTGAGGACACGTACTAAGGGTAGAATGGGCAGCCACCAGTACCACCAGTCAGGGTTGCGAGAGGCCAAGGTCGCGGTAGAGGCCACAGTAGGGCAGAGGTATAACTCGCACAACAGCTAGGGTATCACCTGCAGATCCACTAGTTTCCCCAGTTCCGGATCAGATCCTAGTTGTGGATGTGCCAGCGGGATCATCTCAGGCACCTGCTGTACCCATTGTGATTCCAGACCTTAACTCAGATTCTGACTATGTGCACCAGTCTTGCTCAGGCAGTCTCTCTTTCGGCCGCAGCGGCCACTTCTCAGGCTGGGGGAGGTGCTCATACTCCCGCCGCCCCCACACCAGAGCAGGTGGTATAAGGACTCAAACACCGGGGGCACCACTAGCCCAGCCGGTTGTAGCTGCTCAGGACTATGTAGTTCCTGTTATTCCTGACAATGAGCAACGTAGATTGGAGATGTTTGAGAGACTCCAACCTCCATCTTTCAGTGGTACATAGGCGGAGGATGCACAAGGCTTCTTAGATAAGTGTCAGAGGATGCTCCCTACAACAGGTATTCTGGAGACCAGTGGGGTCTCGTTCACTACTTTCAGTTCTCTGGGGCTGCCTTCACCTGGTGCGAGGCTTATGAGAGGCGTAGGCCGGTTGGTGCAGCGCCACTTACTTGGCATGAGTTAACTGCTCTCTTCTTGGAGAAGTTCGTGCCATAATCTCGCAGAGGGGAGCTGCGCAGACAGTTTGAGTGGTTACGTCAGAATGATATGTCCGTGACACAGTACGAGATGAGGTTCTCTGAGTTGGCTCACCATGCAGTCTGGTTAGTTCCCATAGATAGGGAGAGGATCAGGAGGTTCATTGATGGCCTCACATTTCAGTTGCGAGTGCTTATGACTAAAGAGAGGGTATCTGGTGTTACGCTAGAGGACGTTGTCGACATTGCTCGACATATTGAGATGGTCTGCAGTCAGGAGCGGGTTGAGAGGAAGGACAAGAGGTCTCGTGGATCAGGTGCTTTTAGTGGTGTTCTTTTTGGAGGTCAGTTCCACCATGGCAGGGGTCGGCCTTACAGGCATGCTCAGACGGTTTGCCCAGTTCACTGTGGTGCATCATCTAGCCATGATTCTTACAGTTCTGAGCAGGGTCACTCATCTCTCAGTGCCCTTCCAGCTTAGGGTTTGTCTCTTGCACTGTCAGCTTAGGGTTCATCTATGCCATGTCCTTCTAGAAGTTATTTTGGTGCTTGGGGCTCCCTTCAGTCCCTAACGCCTTTGCAGCGAGGGTTGTTTTGAGTGTGGAGATATGTGCCACATCAAGACGTACTGTCCCCGCTTTTTGGGAGGTTCAGCTCAGCAGAGGAGTCAGCCCACGACTTCAACACCCGTTAGTTCACCACCCACTCAGTCAGCTCGGGGTGGAGCTTAGTCAGTTAAGGGTCGTCCAAGAGGGGGAGGCCGATCAGAGGGCGTCCAAGCCCGATTCTATCTCTCCTCGCCAGACCAGATGCCATTGCTTTAGATGCTGTGATCATAAGTATTGTATCAGTTTGCCACAGGGAGGCCTCTGTATTATTTGACCCTGGTTCAACTTATTCATATGTTTCCTCGTATTTTTCTCATTATCTGGATATGCCCCGTGAGTATCTAGTTTCATATGTTCATGCATCTACGCCGGTGGACAATATTATTATTGTGGACCATGTATACCGATTGTGTGTAGTGAATATTGGGGGTCTAGAGACTAGACTGGATCTCTTGTTGCTTAGTATGGTCGATTTTGATGTGATTTTGGTATGGATTGGTTGTCCCCATGTCATGATGTTCCAGATTGTCACGCTACTACCATGATGTTGGCGATGGCGGGGTTGCCAAGGGTTGAGCGGAGTGGATCTATAGACTATGTTCCCAGTATAGTGATTTCATACTTGAAGGATCAGCGGATGGTTGAGAAGGGTTGTCTACCTTACTTGGCCTTTGTGAGGGATGTTAGTTCAGAGACCCCTACTATTGATTCTGTTTCGGTGGTGCGAGATTTACCAGATGTGTTTCCTACAGACTTGTCGAGCATGCCGCCTGACAGGGATATTGACTTTGGTATTGATTTGGTGCTGGGCACTCAACCCATTTCTATTCCACCATATCGTATGGCACCAGCTGAGTTGAAGGAATTGAAGGAGAAACTTCAGGAACTCCATGATAAGGGGTTTATTCGGTAGTGTGTCACCTTGGGGTGCACCAGTTCTATTTGTGAAGAAAACTGATGGTACTATGGGAATGTGCATTGATTACATGCAGTTGAACAAGGTCACAATCAAGAACAAGTATCCTTTTCCGCATATTGATGTTCTATTTGACCAGCTTCAGGGGGCTAGGGTGTTGTCCAAGATTGATTTGAGGTCAGGGTATCACCTGTTGAAGATTCAGGACTCGGATATTTTTAAGACAACCTTCAAGACCCGATATGGCCATTATAAGTTCCTTGTGATGTATTTTGGGTTGACCAACGCCCCAACATCGTTCATGTATCTGATGAACAGTGTGCTTCAGACTTATTTTGACTCGTTCGTTATTGTATTCATTGATGATATCCTGATACGGAAAAGAGAAGAAAACTTATGTATCCTGATAGTCCACATACATTGATTATTACCTTCTACAATGTTTTTCACTTCTTGTATGTTGATGTATTTATATGTATTCAATAGTGCCTACACTGATTTGTATTTATTACAGTGACTTTTGACTGTTGTATTTAGATGTATTTTATTTCATTCAACAACTTTTTAAAATACACTTGTTGTTCTAGTTTTAGTTATGTATTCCAACTAAGTGTTTTCATCTGTATTCTCAAGCCAACTGTATTCTACCGTATTTTACAACAGTCATTGTCATAACTTTCATTTTTTTGTGGTAATTATCAATACATTATGTTTTTAAATCATGAATGAGTTATGTATTCAAAATATTTGTATTCATCTATATTTTCAATTATTTATTTTATCTTTTTAATTTTTGTTGTATGTAGGAAAAAAAACTCTTTGTTAAACACCCGCATATTGTATCACCGCATATCAGTTCCTACACTAACACAAACATTGTCTCCGGCCTTAAAGAGAAGCTTACTCCAGAGTTGTACTGTTTAACCAAAGAATTAGATCCTTTGACTAAAGCTTATTTTTAATATGAATACGGGTTACTGATAATCAAGATAATGGGAAAAATGAATAATAAACAATATTGCAGAAATAAAAGATCGATGTTGATTGTATTCGAGAATCATATACCTTTACAAGTTGTATTCCCCTTCCTTATATATGAGATTCTTATAACGTACGATTCTTGATATGGTTACTTATTAATAACTAATTATGACATTAATGAGGCGTTACAAAGGATAATGGTAATTGGGGTTCAGTTACATAACGTTTGAGTAATCAATTGTGGGTCTCTGAATCTGCTCGTAGCTTTGTCTAGATTCATTCTGACCGTGCCTCTCTCCCGTTTTGATCAAGTTGAGTTTCCCATGGCTGATAAGTTCGTGGGTTTACTGAACCGTGCCTCTTTGTACCGTATATCTTCAAGGAGTCACGTCCAGTTGTCGCGTTTTCCTGTGTCTATGTGACTAGCTGAGTTGTCAAAAGCTGGCTTACGTGTGAAACTCTTTTTTTACCAATACAGATAGTCCCCCCACTTACCATATATTTAACAATTAATATTTGGCAAATGGATATTCATTTATGGCGGGAATATTTTGCCGCCACTTTTCCTTGAATCATTGTATCCTTCTCTGCACCATAGGCGTCATTTGTCACTTCCATTTAATGCTCATACCACGTGTCCTTTTCGGATTGGTTCTGCATTTACTCAGCACCTTTTAGGGCTTTTTGCGGATGTGGTAGTCCCGAAGTGACATATTCAATTATGACTTTTTCATCATTATTTTCCTTTTTCTTCATGTTTGACGGTTGTCTTCAAGTATAAAATCATGTTTTCTTTTCTTTGCTTCCGCAAAACACTTTTCTAACTTTGTATTTTGTAAAAAACTTTCTTCTTTGCCTTTGTAAACATGTCTTCTTCAAACCAACCTCAAAGAGTAATATATATTGAAATTTTAGCGCCTTCTTCTGCTCCGACTAGGAGTCGGAGGGGTGGTAGACTTAGAAGTCTAGGATCCACTCCTTCGAGGGGCTCTTCTTCTTCTCAGATAGTTCCTTCTCCTTCCACTAGATCTCCAGTTTCTCCGAGATTTAGGGTTTCTCGGTCTTTGTCTAGAGGTAGAGGCGAACGCCTTCGTGAACTTGGAGTCNTCTTATAACTGAGGGTCAGTTTCCCTTGTTCGTAGGGAATGCTTTTGGAAATCTGACTTTCCTGTCTATATTCTGAATAGTAATAAAAGAATAACGTCTTACAAGATCGGATATTCTTTTGTTTATACGTATCCTTTCACTTTAGGGTTTAGACCCCCCATTGACCCAGTTATAATTGAGTTTTGCCGTTTTTTCAATATCTGCTTAGGACAAGTTGGCCCACTTGTGTGGCGAGTTGTCGCATGNCCTTATTTCGTGAAGGGGTTTTTACTCTGACTGCTAGAAGCAAAAGAGTGTTGGTAACCCCTGGGGACGATAAGGATATGGGTTGGTACCTCTGGTATGTTGCTGTTCCCACTGCTGGTTTAGTGGGTGAAGAAAATCTCCCCTTCTCTGAGAAGTGGAATTGCGCACGTGAGTATGCTTTAGCTTGCATTTACTTTTTCTTGTTTTGACTTGAGATGTTTTATTTAACACCGTATCTGCTTATTTTCCTTTTCTCAGCAATCATGAATACTGTTGAGAATGTCTCCGGTATTCGTGATTGGGTAGAAAAACTGTTATCTGTTGCTTCTTCAGAAGAAAGATCTTGGAAGTACCTCGCTGGGAGGTATGGTTGGCAAGTAAAGACCAACGATAAGTGAAGCTTTTGTTCTTGCTTCTTTCCTTACTCGAGTCTTTTTTTTTTGTCGTTTAACTTTTTTCCCTTTTTAATAGGGTTCTCTGCTCGTGGGGTGTCTGCTTCCTCTATCCCGAAGATGTCCTTGGCTCAAGCCAAGGAAATTACTGTTGGTTCATCTTCCTCGAAGAGGAAGATTAGTGAGTCTCGTTCCATAGAGGAAGAGGAAGAGGAAGAGGGTGCTTTAGTGCAGAGGCCACGGAGAAGGCGAATGGTCTTAGATGATGAGCCTATTGCCTCAACCTTGCCTCCCGTGTCTGTGATTGAGCTCCCTGTCTTTGATTATTTTTCGCATTCCCCTATTCATGGTGGTATTGATCTTGCTCCTGACGACGTCCCTTTGGCTGCTGTCTTTCCTGCTTCTTTGAGAGAAGTTGTTTCGTCTATTCCTTTGGCTATCTCAACTTTTGTTGCTTTTTTGCCTGTAAATTCTTCAACTCTTCAACTTTCCCTGCCTGCTTCTTCGCCCGTGGCTTCTCCAGCTCCTCAACCTTCCATGCCTGTTGCTATTCCATCTCTTCCTGCTTCCATGCCTTCCGTTAGGGAAGTAGGGTCTTCCAGTAGAGAGATGTGGCAGGTGGTAATAGAGGTTCCAGCTGAGGGAAACCTTTTCAAGAAGACGGGTGAGCCTGAAGTGTGGCTCAAGCCTTTGATAGGTCCCGCTGAGAAAGAAAAGTTAGCTAGCCACGGTGCTCTTACATGGTCCAATGAGGTCGTGCATACCTCTTTGAAGGTATGGTGTAATTTATCCTCTTTCACTATCGTCTATGAAATTTACCCTATCTGAATGGTTTATTTCTTGTAGATTAACCTTATAGGCATGGAGCTTATGAAGAAGATTTCAAAAACAGACTAAGAGACAAGAGAGTTGCAGGCAGAAGTTGATAATTGGAAAGCACAATATGATAGCCTAAGGATTGACATGGATGCTATAGAAGAGGAAATGAGTACCTTGAAGCGGCATATGAGACTTATGGCAGCAGAACTAGAAGTGGAGCGGCTTCTTGTAGACAAGCTGACAAAGATAAGAGTGTTCTGGAGTCTTCGTTCGCGGAGCAACTATCCCGTGCCTCATAGGAGATTAGAGACTTGAAGAACTTGCTGGGGCAGAAGGAAGAATACTCAGGAGAGCTCGTGCAATCACTCACTCGTACTCAAGAAGATCTTTGAAGGGCTTTAGACAAAGCTCAAACTTTAGAGGATTCGATTGTTCCATTAAGGGCTGCTCATGAAGCTGCGGAGGCGGAGAAGGATGGGTTGAGGGCTGAGCTTCAAGTGTGGGCACAAGATTATGAAGATTTGGAAGAGGTGGCTGCTATCGATGTGAGCTGGGAGTATATGAATTCTCGCCTTGACACATTGATGGAAATGAGTTAATAGGGTTTTGAACTTAGTGCTAAAATAGCCAAAACTAAGGAAGCCATGGAGAAGGCTCAACAGGGTCATAACCTCTCTTCACCTGATAGTGAGATTCCAGCCGCTCATGCCTCTTCATCCTCAGTTGCTTCCGCTCTTTCTGCCTCTGAAGTCAACCACTCTCTTTAAAAGATCTAGTTGGTTTATACCTTTTTCTTTTTCTTTGTATCAATTGGTGGTTACCCCCAGTCCCATCGGGGGTAAATTTGGATTTTCTTTTAAGTCCCCAAATGATAACTTAGGGGCACCACAATGTAAATATAAAAATCTTATACGGCTAAGTATAAGTTAATACTTAGTTTTATCCCTTTTTAATGTATAAATGTTAGTTCAAGTTTTGTTGAGTTTCCATTTCACTATTTAAGTCATTTGCATGCTTTATTTTTCGAGGTTTTAGTTTTACCTTCAAGTTTTGGATGTGGACTGCTTTAGACTACTCGTACCTTTTTTATAATAGGCACTTTGTCATATTAAATGTGTGCCTTTTTGTAATAGTCATAGTTTATGGAAGAGGGCCCTTTATAATTGACATGAAGAAGACGTCTCAACTTCATGATAATGCAATAGAGTGATAGGAATTTTACACATGTTTAAGATTGTTTCTAAAGAAATTTTTTTGTTTAAACTTCCATGACATTTTACATGTGTTTGGTTATCGTCTAAAACTCACGCTTGCAACTGTTTTTTGTTTAACAGATTTTGATATACTCTTGTATTTCGTAACTGTTTTTCATAGGTAACAGTTATTCCATATTAGTACAAGGAAATAACTGTTTTTTACTAGTAACAATTTTTATAAAGATTGGGGTTTTTACCCGCAACTGTTTTGGAAACAGTTTTCTAATAAGTACGAGGGAAATGTTTTCTTATTCGTAACTATTTTTATTTGATAACAGTTTCTTGAACAAATACAAGGATTTAGATCTTTCATCCATAACTGTTTTATTTGAGAACAGTTTTTTGAATGAGTACATTGATGATGATCTTTTACCCCTAACTGTTTTTGTTACAACAACTTTGAATAAGTATAAAGATGTACATTTCTTTCTCGTGACTAACATTTTGCCTTTCAACCTGAATATGTTCGAAGGTTTTTGCTTTTTGCATTAGGCTTTGTATTTGGATGGCTCTTTTGATTTCTTTCGATTCTGCTCGTGTCACTTGTCTCGTTGGGTAGATGGGTCTTCAGGCTCGAGCTTTTGACTTTCTGATAGTCTTCTTTGCTTCGTCTTAGCCTTCCATACTGTATAGTCCCCCAAGTGTTTGAGCTTTGAAGAATGAAATCTCGAGCACTTGATTATTCCTTCCTTGTGGTCCTTTTCCTGAAAAGGAAAAACATTCCGGACTCGAAGGTATATAGTTTTTTAGATGATGACTGCTTAACCCTTTTAAAATGTCCATCAGAAAGTGTAACCCTAGACCGGGAATTGTGTTATTTCCTCGCGTCTTTGCAGGTCTAATATCATCATCTGGTGATGGGTTAGCTTTATGCCTATCATCTAAAAAAGTTAGTAAAATTTTTAAATGTTCAAAATAAAATCGAACTTGTGATACCTGACGGTGGGTATTCTTTTCTTTTTAGAAGTAATACTTCTTCAGATGGATGGCGTTCCAACTTGTTGGTAGAACTCTGCCGTTCATATCTTCCAACTCATAGGCGCCTTTCCTAGCTATGCCTCGGATTTTGTAAGCTCCTTCCCAATTTGGATTTAGCTTTCTTGCACCTGCTTCTTTTGTTGATTGAAAGACTTTTTTGAGGACGAAGTCCCCAATTTTAAAGTACCTGAGATGAGCTTTACGGTTGTAATAATGCTCTATGATTTATTTTTGAGCTGCCATCCATATTAATGATGCTTCTCTCCGTGGTTCGAGCAGGTCCATGTTGGTCCTTAAATCATCGTCGTTTTCACCTTCCATTGCTATTGAGAACCTTATGCTTGGTTCGCCAATATCTACTGGTATTAAGGCTTCTGAGCCATAAACAAGTGCGAACGGAGTTTCTCTCGTGGCTATTATTGAAGTTGTTCTGTATGCCCATAGTACAGCTGGTAACTCATTAGGCCAGTTTCCTTTGGCTTTATCCAACCACTTTTTCAGATTGTTGATGATAACCTTATTCGTCGACTCAGCTTGATCATTAGCCACGGGGTGGTACGACGTTGAGGTGATTCGCTTGATTTGCCAACTTTCGAAGAATTCTGTGATTTGCGAGCCTATGAATTGTGGGTCATTATCACACACGATCTCCTTCAGTATTCCAAAGAGACATATTACATTTCGCCATAAGAAGCTTTTAACTTCCTTTTCTCGCACTTTGTTTGAACGCTTCTGCCTCTACCCATTTTGTAATATAGTCGGTTAGTACGAGTAAAAATCGTACCTGTCCTTTAGCGGTGGGAAGAGGTCCTACTATGTTCATACCCCATTTCATGAAAGGCCATGGGGATATTATTGGATGTAATAATTCCGCTGGTGGATGCATGTTATTGGCAAACCTTTGGCACTTGTCACATTTGGATACGAAATTCTCGACTTCCTCTTCCATCTTAGGCCAATAGTATCTGGCTATGATAAGTGTTTTCACTAAGGATCTCGCCCCTGAGTGATTTCCACAGTGTCCTTCGTGGACTTCTTTCATCACAAATTCTGTTTGGTTAGGTCCAAGGCATTTAGCTAGGGGTCCTTCGAACATCTTGCGATAAAGCAAGTTGCGAATAAGGCAGTACCGTGCAGCTTCGGTGTAGCACTTGAGCCCCTTTCCTATCTTCAGGTACGGTGCCATTCTGCAAAAAATTAAGAATTTCGTTTCTCCAGTCCCGGGTTAGGTTGTTGAAAGTTACCTCATTCCTGTCCTGGTCTATTATTGCATGAACTAGTTGAACGACAATTGTATTGTCTTTTTTCATTACTTCTATGACTGCTGCGAGGTTAGCTAATGCATTTGCCTCTGCATTTTCCTCTCTAGTTATTTGCACTACCTTCCATGTTTTGAATTGTCTCACGAGCTCTCGTTCTTTTTCAAGATACTGTTGCATCGTGGTCTCTCGAGCGATGTAAGTCCCTTGTATCTGATTTACTACCAGTTGGGAGTCGCTGTTGATCACAATTTGCTCGATTGAGAGCTCCCGTGCAAGTTCAAGCCCTGTAATAAAAACTTCGTACTCTACTTCATTGTTAGTGATAGGATAACACTTTATAGCTTGCCCTGTATTTTCACTCGTGGGTGATATCAAGACTATGCCTAAGCCGACGCCTTTTATATTTGAAAAACCATCGGTGAACAAGGTCCATAGGCCTGGATTAACACCGTTAAAGAGTTGTAACTCTTTTACTACTTCAGATACAATGCTATTACTAAAGTCAGCAACAAAATTAGCTAGTATTTGAGACTTAATTGTAGTTCTAGGCTGATGGATTATCTCATGGTCACTTAATTCTATGGCCCACTTGGCTAATCTTCCTGACAATTCTTGTTTATGCAGAATATTTCTTAAAGGATATGAGGTCACAACAGTGATTGGGTGGCATTGAGAATAGGGTCATAATTTTCTAGATGCCATTATTAAAGCTAAGGCTAAATTTTCCAGATGTGGATATCTAGTCTCAGCATCTAGCAAAGTTTTACTTACATAATAAGTTGGTGATTGTTTAACTTTTTCTTCTCTTACCAATACTGCACTTACAGCAATTTCTGTGATAGCCAGGTAGATGTACAATCTTTCCCCTTCTTTTGGCTTTGAAAGCAGTGGTGGTTGCGATAGATAAATCTTCAGATTCTTGAGTGCTTGCCGACACTCTTCAGTGCATTCAAACTGATTCTGCTTTTTGAGAATTGAGAAAAATTTAAAACTTTTTTCGGAAGATCTTGAAATAAACCTACCCAAAGCTGCTATTCTCCCTGTCAGTCTTTGAACTTCGTTTTATTTGTTAAGACATCAGGTATTTTCTCTATGGCTTTAATTTGAGTGGTATTTACCTCTATTCCTCTGTTTGATACAAGGAAATACAAGAATTTTCCTGATTGCACTCCAAAAGCGCATTTCTCTGGATTTAGCTTCATATTATACTTGCGTAAAATATCAAAAGCAATAGAGAGGTGCTGGAAATGGTCTTGTGCTTGTGTTGATTTTACCAACATGTCATCAATGTAAACCTCCATCGTTTTTCCCAAATGTTCTTGGAACATCTTGGTCACTAACCTTTAATAGGTGGCTCCAGCGTTTTTAGGCCAAAAGGCATGACTTTATAACAATAAGTTCCCCTATTCGTGATAAAGGAGGTTTTTCCTCGTCTAGAGGATCCATTTTAATCTGATTATAACCAGAATATGCATCTAAAAAGATTAATACTTCATGACCTGCGGTGGCATCAATCATTTGATCTATATGAGGCAATGGGAATGAATCTTTGGGGCATGCTTTGTTTAAGTCAGTATAATCTATGCATACTCTCCACTTTCCATTCTTTTTAGGTACTACCACGGTGTTTGCTAACCAGTTAGGGTACGTTACCTCTGGTATCGAACCAATCTTTAAGAGTTTTTGTACCTCTTCGTCAATCACTTGGTACTTGAATGGTCCTTTCTTTCTTTTCTTCTCTTCGAGCGGAGTCTAGCCTCGTGCCTATATACACTTTCTGCTCAGGATTTTGTTCGGATAATGGAACAGCTTCGAGCTCTTTCGTAGTTGTTTTGATGTTATCATCTTCTTCCGGTTCACGAATGACGTACGCTCTAGAATGTGTTTCTGTTTGGTATAGTATACCTTTCGTGGTAACTTGATTTTCCTTTTCGTATGCATTTTCTTTCGTACATGTTTCAGCAATAATACCTTCCGTACCTATTTGAGCAGTAATTTCTTCCATGCCTGTTTGGGCAGTGATACCTTCTTGGGAGACTTCCTTATCTCATAATTCTTCCACCTCTATTTTCTTGTTGTAGTGTACCACATAATTTATATTTTTTGCGGTCTGTTGATCTCCTTTGATTTGTTGAATCCCCCATTTAGAGGGAAATTTAATTACCTGATGAAACGTGGAGGGTATAGCTTTCATGTCGTGGATCCACGGTCTTCCAATGATCACGTTATAAGCCATGTGAGTATCGATGACTTGGAACCTAGCTCTTTTGATCACCCCCCAGCATACGTGCTAAGCTCAATTTCTCCTTTTGTTATAACTGTGGAGTTATCAAACCCTGATATGGCTCGTGCTTTTGGGATTACTTGATCCCCCAGTAGCATTTCTTCCACGACTCTTAGCAAAATGATATTGACTGCACTGCCTGGATCAATCAACACTCTTTTCACGTTAGTGTCTAGAATAAGTAAAGATATTACCAGAGAATCGTTATGTGGAAGCATTAATCCGCTAGTATCTACATCATCGAAGGTTATATCGTCTTCTTCACGAGCACGTTTCCCGTGTGTAATTGTGAACTTTGTGGTTGTTTTACAAATCACTCTGTTTACTTCTTCACTCCAGTGTATTACGTTAACAGTTCATTTTGGAGAAGGAGGCTTTGGGGGCTCCTGCATGTTCCTCATGTATGCCTGTTTACCTTTATCACTAAACAATTCTGTTAAATAGCCCTGTTTTAACAAATTTTCTACTTCACACCAGTTTTAACAATTCGCAGTTTTGTGCCCATGATCATTGTGAAATTCACACCAGTGATCTGGGTTTCTTCTACACGGATTTGACCGCATCTCTTTGGGCCACTTAACCTTGTCTCACATGTTCTTTAATATTGAGACAAGTTCAGTAGTACTTACATTAAAGGTATGATCCCCAATATGAGTACTACCTCTAGGTCGTTCATCTCGATCTTTTCTAGATCTAGACGAGGATGAAACTACATCTCTTCCTTGTGGTCTATAGTCCGACCTAGTGTTTTTGAACCTGGAGCGGATATCGCGTCCCGAGGATCCTAAGTAAGGATCGTACCTGTTTTTACCTAATCTTCTATATGATTCAGGACGTCTGGATCTGGAATGATCTTCATCTCTCGAACGAGCAATGATATCTTCTTCTATTCTGAGTTTAGTACTGTACCTGTTATATACATCGTTCCATGTTGTGGCGGGGAATTCTATAAGATATTCCTTAAGTCGCCTGGTGGCTTTTGAGCTTTTATCGTTCAAGTTGCTTGCAAATGCCATGGCTGCCCAATTATCAGGCACCCTGGGAAACTGTATTCTTTCTCGTTGAAACCTGTCTACAAACTCATGGAGTAGTTCCGTGTCTCCTTGTTTTATTTTGAATATGTCTTCCATTCTCTTCTCAACTTTTTTTGCACCAGAGTGTGCTTTTATAAAAGAATCTGCAAGCTCAGCAAAAGAGTCAATAGAATTTTCAGGGAGAAGAGAATATCAGGTTAGATCCCCTTTGATAAGTGTTTCCCCAAATTTTTTGACAAGGACTGATTCAATCTCTTATTTCGTTAAGTCGTTTCCTTTTACCCCAGTAGTGAAAGCAGTCACATGGTCGCGTGGGTCAGTTGTTCCATCATATTTGGGAACGTCAGGCATTTTAAACTTCTTGGGTATATGCAAAGGTTCTGCACTTGGCTTCCAAGGTTGTTGAGAATATCTATCAACATCGATGCCTTTGATGACAAGTGGTACACCAGGAATTTTTTCGATGCAATCGTCTGCTCCTTCATCTGTTTCTGCATGGTTAGCAGTAAATTTTGTAATTCTGAGTTATTAGATATACCTGGTCTCGTTTCGAGAGATTCATTGAGTATCTCCTCTTCCTGAGTTTGCCAACCCAGATTGAGGATTTTCCATGGTGATGGTGTTATTGGGAGGTGGCGTCGGCAGTGTAGGCAATGCTGCTGGTAATCCTCTCGCAAATTCTTCCAAATCTTGGCTCACATACTCTGCAATCATTTGCTTTACACGATCTTGTTCCACAATTTGATCATTATCACCATTGTTGTTATTGGATCTTTCTGGGGATTGTTCCCTCAAACCATGTGGGGTTCCTGAAGGTGATGGAACTGGGGTTCCACTTCTTTGTTGGTTGTTGTCGTTGGGATTTGACATAATTCAAAGGATATCACTTGGAAAGTAAATAAAGATTATCAGATTCCTAGTAACGGAACCAATTTGTTTAAACAAAGAATTAGACCCTTTGAGTAAAGCTTATTTTTAATATGAATACGGGTTACTGATAATCAAGATAATGGGAAAAATGAAAAATAAACAATATTGCAGAAATAAAAGATCGATGTTGATTGTATTCAAGAATCAAATGCCTTTACAAGTTGTATTCACCTTCCTTATATAGGAGATTCTTATAATGTACGGTTCTTGCTATGGTTACTCATTAATGACAAATTATGACATTAATGAGGCGTTACAACGGATAACGGTAATTGGGGTTTAGTTACATAACGTTCGAGTAATCAATTTTGGGTCCCTGAATCTGCTCGTAGCTTTGTCTAGATTCATTCTGACCGTGCCTCTCTCCCATTTTGATCAAGTTGAGTTTCCCGTGGCTGATAAGTTCGTGGGTTTACTGAACCGTGCCTCTTTGTACCGTATCTCTTCAAGGAGTCACGTCTAGCTGTCGCGTTTTCCTGTGTCTACGTGACTAGCTGAGTTGTCAAAAGCTGGCATTCGTGTGAAACTCTTTTTTTACCAATACAAGTACAAAATATTTGGTACTACTTGTTTTGGAAGCTTCCTTGATATGAAGAACTGTGAAGTTCAACATCACTTGTTCAGGTGCTTCATGGTTCTGCAGCTGGAAGAAAGTCATGATGATTCATTTTCAATATATGTGAATGGTACAACATTATGCTTTTCGGTAACGATCCGACCGGTCGCTTCGAGAGTTATAGCCCCGTTTCCCTCATTCTGCTTTTTTATGTTTTATTCAGCTGTATTGTATTGTATCGGGTTGGTTGGTTCGGGACCTGAGTGGTTTCGGAGTGGAATGAGACGCTTAGTCTCTTATTAGGGAGCTTAAGTTGGAAAAGTAAACTAGATGTTGACTTATGTGTAAACGATATCGGATTTGGATTTTTATGGTACAGTTAGCCCCGTTAGGTAATTTTGGACTTAGGTGCGCGTGCGAAATGTAATTTGGAGGTCTGTGGTAGAATTAGGCTTGAATTGGCGAAAGTTGGAAATTTAGCAATTTTGGTCGGTAGTGGAAAATTTGATATCGAGGTCAGAATGGAATTTCGGAAGTTGGAGCAGGTTCGTAGTGTAATTTGTGACGTGTATACAAAATTTGAGGTCATTCGTATGTGGTTTGGTAGGTTTCGACATTGTTTGCGAAATTTGGAAGTTTAGAAGTTCTTAGGCTTGAATCTGAGGGTAATTTGCTGTTTTGATGTTGTTTTGAGTGTTCCGAAGGTTTGACTAAGTTCGTGTGTTATTATATGACTTGTTGGTATTATTGGTTAAGGTCCCGAGGGCCTCAGGTGTGTTTCGGGTAGTTAACGGATCAAGTTTGAAGTTGGAGAAATTGCTGAAGTTGGCTGTTGTTGGTGTCATCGCACCTGCGAGGGTTTGCACGCAGTTGCGAAGCTGCAGGTGCAGTGGGTAAGGCACATGTGCGGGATTATGTTGGACTGGATAGAATCGAAGGTGCAAGTGGGTGTGCGCACCTGCGAGCCCGCAGAAGCGAGTTGTTGCCCGCAAATGCGAAAGAGATGAGGTCAGGCAGTCAGGTGCGAGGTCCTTTTCGCACCTACGTAGTCGCAGATGCGGATGTTGAGCGCAGGTGCGAAGTTGGGATTTTTAGTGGTTTTCCGCAGGTGCGGAAGTTTTGACGCAAATGCGGCACCGCAGGTGCGCATATATGGCCGCAGGTGCAAAAGACTTGGGCAGAAAGTATAAATAGCACACTTCGCGAATTTTGGTTCATTTCCACCATTGTCAAATCGGGTTTTGGGGCTTTTGGAGTGATGTTGAAGAGGGATTCCGGAGGTTTTCATTGAGGTAAGTTGCTTGAGCTCTAATACTCGTATATATGGTGTTTTCCCGTTGTTTATCAATTAATTAGTGGAAATTAGGGGTGAAAATGAGGGGTTAGGGCTTGGGATTTTGGAGAGTTTGATTTGGGATTTGAGGGACCAAATGATGTCAGATTTTGATATATTTCGTATGTATGGACTCGTGAGTGAACGGGATTTCAAGTTTTATAATTTTTTTCGGATTTTGAGACATGAGCCTGGTGGCCGAGTTTGAGCCGATTTCGGGATTTTGGTCTAATTTGATAGTTTTTCTTGTGGAATTCATTCCATTAGCGTATATTGATGGTATTGTTCTGGTTGTTAATAGATTCGGAGCATTTGGAGGTCGAGTCAAGGGTAAAGAGCATCTCAATGTGGAGATTTGATCGGTTTGAGGTTAAGTAAAGATTGTAAATCTAGTTCTGGGGGTATGAACCCCAGATTTTGTGTCATGTGACTATTTTGAGGTGGCACACATGCTAGGTGACGGGCGTGTGGGTGTGCACCGTTGGGGATTGTGACTTGGTCCATCCCATAGCAATTGTAAAGTTGCATATTTTGTTGAAACTATATGATACTTATGTGGTTTACAAAGAATTTCTGTAAATTGGGCTGGATGCCATGTTTAGGCCTTGTGCCAGTGTTGTTTTGACCCTTAGAGGTGTTTTCTTGCTATCTTTTCATTGTTTTTGATTGAAAATATATACTCAGTCATGTTATACATATTTACTGGATAACTCATCCTCTTTTACTCTATTTTGGATGCATTATGAAAGTGTTGTTTGGCTGGGTTCTTTGATTTCTGAGAGCCCGAGGGGCTGGAGAGGTTTATGACTGAGTGAGGCCGAGGGCCTGATTTGTGAGGATATTTTAGGATCGGGATGCACGCCGCAACATATTTGATATAGGCCGAGGGGCTCATTAATGTATCCCATGATTTGGCTTGATATAGCGCTTGGGTTGAAGGAGCCCCTCCGAAGTCTGTACACACCCCCAGTGAGCGCAGGTACCTACTGAGTGCGAGTGCCGAGTGCCGAATGACTGGGAGGCATGAGTGATGGTGAGGTTTGCCCGAGGGGTTGTATACGAGTGATTGTGAGGTTTGCCCGAGGGGCTGATTTTTATTTTATTATTTTTGCTCACCTTTGCATTTAGCCTTTGTTTGAAAACTACTGAAAGATGTCTTTAAATGATTTTTACGTGAACTGGATTTAAACGAGATGATTTTATTCAAACTCTAGTTTTAAAAGCATGTTGTATTTTACGGGGTTGTTGTGATATGAACTTTACTTGCATCATTGCTCGTCAATACTTCTAGTCTTTATTTACTGTTGTTACTCACTGAGTTGAGAAGCAGCTGTTGACTATTATGGTTGCACACTTTTCTCGGAGATAGCAAGGTAGCTGCCTAGCTATCGCAGCGGTGCTCTTCTCTCTCTTATCTTCCTTTAGCTGTATTCAGTTATTTTCCAGACTATGTTAGTCTCGTTATTGTCAGACAATTTGTATTAGATGCTCATGACTAGTGACACCCAATGTCAGGCTTTTCTTTTCCGTACTTTGTTTGATTTGAACACCTTTATGAAGGTTTTATATTGAATAGCTTAAGAACTATCTTTGAAATGAAAAATATCGAATTATTTTGGTAATGTGTCGACTTTCATAGTACCACGATAGGCGCCATCATGACGGGGTTAGTTTGGGTCGTGACAAGTTGGAATCAGAGCCTAGGTTACATAGGTCTCAGGAGTCATGAGCAGGTTTAGTAGAGTCTTGCGGATCGTTACGGAGACGTCCGTACTTATTTTCGAGAGGATGCGGAACCTTTAGGAAAATTCACATTCTTGAATTCTTGTCGTGCGAATCCATTGATTCTGGTAACTAAACTTCTATTGTTTCATTCACTCACAGATAGTGAGGACCCACAGTACCAGACAGGATGACCAGCCACCAGTACCACCAGCCAGGCCCGCGAGAGGCTGAGGCCGCGGTCGAGGCCGTGGTAGGGGTAGAGGTGCAGCCCGCACAGCAGCCGGGGCAGTACTTGTAGACCCTCCAGTTGCTCCAGACCAGTTCCCAGTCGCTCATGCTCCAGCGGGACCAGCTTAGGCACCACCTGTGGCTATTGTGATTCCTAGTCTTCAGGAGGCCCTAGCATAGATTCTATCAGTATGTACTGGCCTTGCTCAGGCGGTCTCTGTTTCTAAGACCGCAACTACTTCTCAGGCCGGGGGAGACACTCATATTCTCACCGCTCGCACACTGAAGTAGGTTGTTTAGGGACTTCAGACACCGTGGGCACCACCAACCCAGTTGGTCGCAGCTGCTCAGTACTATGTAGTTCCTGTTATGCATGAGGATGAGCAACTTAGATTGCAGAGGTTTGGGAGACTCTAGCTTCCGTCTTTCAATGCTGCAGAGGGTGAGGATGCACATGGTTTCTTAGATAAGTGTTAGAGGATGCTCCGTACAACAGGTATTCTAGTGACCACTGGGGTCTCATTCACTACCTTCCAGTTCTCTAGGGCTGCATTTAATTGGTGGGATGCTTACGAGAGGCATATGCCAGTTGGCGCTGTACCCCTTACTTGGAAACAGTTCTCTGTTCTCTTTTTGGAGAAGTTTGTACCTCAGTCCTGCAGAAAGGAGCTGCGCAGATAGTTTGAATAGCTTCGTCAGGGTGATATGTCTGTGACACAGTATGAGATGCGGTTCTCCAAGTTGGCCCATCATGCGATCTGGTTCATTCCCACAGACCGAGAGAGGATCAGGAGGTTTATAGATGGTCTCGATTTTTAACTTCAATTGCTTATGACCAGAGAGAGAGTGTCTGGTGATACTTTTGATGAGGTTCTTTACATTGCTTGGCAGATTGAGATGGTTCGTGGTCAGGAGAGGGTTGAGAGGGAGGCCAAGAGTCCTCGTGGATAGGGTGGATTCATTGGTGCTCCTTCTTGGGGTCAGTTCCAGCATGGCAGAGGCCGTCCATTCAGGCATGCTCAGTCAGCTCTGCCAGTTCACCGTGGTGCATCATCGGGCCATGGTTCTCACAGTTTTCATCAGGGCCACTCATCACTTAGTACCCTCCCAGCCTAGAGGTCGTCCCGTGCTCCATCAGTTCAGGGCTCCTCCATGCCAGGTTCTTCTACCAGTTATCCCGATGCTAGGGGTTCCCTTCAATCTCCGTCACCAGCACTAGGGGGTTGTTTTAAGTGTGAGGAGTTTGGGCGCATGTGGAGGCAGTGTCCTCGTCGTCATGGGGATCCACCTCAGTAGAGGAATCAGCCATCGACTTCAGCACTAGTTACTTCACCACCCGCCCAGTCAGCTAGGGTGGAGGTCAGTAAGCTAGGGGTCACCCTAGAGGGGGAGGTCGATCAGGTGGTGGTCAGGCCTATTTCTATGCACTTCCAGCCAGACCAGATGCTATAGCTTCAGATGCTGTGATTACAGGTATTGTTTCAGTCTGTCACATAGATGCCTCTGTATTATTTGACCCTGGTTCCACGTATTCATATGTTTCCTCATATTTTTCTCATTTTCGGGATATTGACTTTGGTATTGATTTAGTGACGGGCACTCAGCCCATTTCTTTTCCACGTATCGTATGGCACCGATGGAGTTGTAGGAATTGAAAGAACATCTTCAGGAACTCCTTGATAAGGGGTTTATTCGGCCTAGTGTGTCGCCATGGGGTGCACCGGTTCTATTTGTGAAGAAGAAGGATGGTTCCACGAGGATGTGCATTGATTACAGGCAGTTGAACAAGGTCACAGTCAAGAACAAGTATTCTTTGCCTCGCATTGATGATTTTTTGACCAGCTTTAGGAAGCGAGGGTGTTATCCAAGATTGATTTGAGATCCGGGTATCACCAGCTGAAGATTCGGGATTCGGATATTCTTAAGACAAATTTCAGGACCCATTATGGCCATTATGAGTTCTTGGTGATGTCTTTTCGCCTGGCCAATGCCCTAGCAGCGTTCATGCATTTGATGAACAGTGTATTCTAGCCCTATTTGGACTCCTTCGTTACTGTATTCATTGATGACATCCTGGTGTACTCTCGTAGCCAGGAAGAGCATGCTCAGCATTTGAGGATTGTATTACAGAGATTGACGGAGGAGAAGCTTTATGAAGTTATCCAAGTGTGAGTTTTTGCTTGGTTTAGTAGCATTCTTGGGGCACGTGGTGTCTAGTTAGGGTATTCAGGTGGATACGAAGAAGATAGAGGAGGTGCAGAGTTGGCCTAGACTGTCCTCAGCCACAGATAATAGGAGCTTTCTTGGTTTGGCAGGTTACTAACGTTGCTTCGTGGAGGGATTTTCATCTATTGCATCACCCTTGACCAAATTGACCCAAAAGGGTGCTCAATTCAGGTGGTCGGACGAGTGTGAGGAGATATTTTAGAACCTCAAGATTGCTTTGACCACAACTCCAATGTTAGTTCTTCCATCAGCTTCAGGTTCTTATACCGTGTATTGTGATGTCTCGATGATAGGCATTGGATATGTTTTGATGCAGGAGGGTAGGGTGATTGCCTATGCCTTGCGCCAGTTGAAGACCCATGAGAATAATTATCCTATCCATGATCTTGAGTTATCAGCTATTGTTCACGCCTTGAAGATTTGGCGTCATTATTTGTATGGGCTTCATTGTGAGATCTATACTAATCACCGGAGTCTGCATCATCTGTTTAAGCAGAAGGATCTTAAGTTGCGTTAGCAGAGATGGTTGGAGCTTCTTAAGGACTATGATATCACTATTTTGTACCATCCGGGGAAGGTCAATGTGGTGGCCGATGCTTTGAGTCGCCCGACGGAGAGTTTGGGGAGTTTAGCATATCTTCCGGAAGCAGAGAGACCTTTGGCATTGGATGTTCAGGCCTTAGCAGGCCAGCTTGTGAGGTTGGATATTTCGGAGCCGAGTCGGGTATTGGCTTGCATGGTCTCCAAGTCTTCTCCTTATGACCGTATCAGGGAGCGTCAGTATGATGACCCCTACTTGTTCGTTCTTCAGGATAGGGTCCGACAAGCTGATGCTAGAGATGTCATTATGTGTGATGACATCGTGCTGAGGATGCAGGGCCGGATATGTGTGCCTAATGTAGATGGGCTTCGGGAGTTGATTCTTGAGGAGGCACACAGCTCACGGTATTCCATCCGGGTGAACCAATCTTGCTCAGGCGGTCGTTGTTTCTACTACAACAACTACTTCTCAGGCCGGGGGAGGCTCTCAGACTCCTGCTGCTCGCACCCCTGAGTAGGTTGTTCAGGGACTTTAGACACTGGGGGCACCTCCAGCGCAGCCGGTTGCAGCTGCTCAGGACTATGTAGCTCCTGTTTTGCCTGAGGACGAGTAACGCAGATTGGAGAGGTTTGGGAGACTCCAACCTCCGTCATTTAGTGGTGCTGAGGGTGAGGATGCACAGGGTTTTTTGGACAAGTGTCAGAGGATGCTTCAGACACCAGGTATTCTGGAGACCAGTGGGGTCTCATTCACTACTTTCCAGTTCTCTGGGGCCGCACTTAGCTGGTGGGAGGCTTACGAGAGGCGTAGGAAGGTTGGCGCAACGCCCATTAATTGGCAGCAGTTCTCCATTCTCTTTCTGGAGAAGTTTGTGCGTGAGTCCCGCAGGGAGGAGCTGCGCAGGAAGTTTGAGTAGCTTCGCCAGGGTGAGATGTATGTTACTCAGTACGAGATGCGGTTCTCCGAGTTGGCTCGTCATGCGGTCTGGTTGGTTCCCACAGACGGAGAGAGTATCAGGACATTTATAGATGGCCTCGGTTTTCGGCTTTGATTGCTTATGACCCGATAGAGGGTATATGGTGTGAATTTTGATGAGGTTGTTGATATTGCTCGACAGATTAATATGGTTCGTTTAGAGTGAGAGGGAGGCTAAGAGGACTCGTGGTCAGTGTGGATTTAGTGGTGACCAGTTTCAGCATAGTAGAGGCCGTCTATTTAGGCCTGCTCATTCAACTTGCCTAGTTCTCAGTGGCGCATCATCGGGGCATGGTTCTCGCATTTCTCATCTGGGTCACTCATCATTCAGTTCCCTTCCAGCCTAGAGTTCATCCCGTGCACCATCATCTCAGGGCTCCATGCCAGGTTCTTCTACTAGTTATCCCGGTGCTAGGGGTTCCCTTCAATCCCCACCCCCTTCACCAGGGAGTTGTTTTGAGTGTGGAGCGTTTGGGAACATGTGGAGGAAGTGTCCTCGTCGCCATGGGGTCCATCCCAGCAGAGGAGTCAGCCCTCGACTTTAGCTCCAGTTACTTCACCACCCGCCCAACCAGCTAGGGGTGGGTGTCAGGAAGCTAGAGGCCGCCCTAGAGGGGGAGGTCGATCAGATGATGGCCAGGCATGTTTTTATGCACTCCAAGTCAGACCATATGTTATGGCCTCAGATGCCGTGATTACATGTATTGTTTTAGTCTGTCACCGAGATTCCTCGGTCTTATTTGACCCTGGTTCCACATATTCATATGTTTTATCATATTTTGCACATTTTTTGGACATGCCATGTGAGTCTTTAGTTACATCTGTTCATGTGTCTACTCCTGTGGGCGATACTATTGTTGTGGACCGCATGTATCGGTCATGTGTAGAGTCTATTAGGGGTCTGGAGATCCGAGTGGATTTGTTATTGCTCAGTTTAGGTGATTTTGATGTGATATTGGGCATGGATTGGTTATCTCCATGTCATGTTTTTCTAGATTGTCACGCTAAGACCGTGACCTTAGCGATGTCGGGATTCCCGAGGGTTGAGTGTGTGGTTCCATAGATTATGTGCCTAGTAGGTTGATTTCATACTCGAAGACTCGGCGTATGGTTGATAAAGGTTGCCTATCTTATTTGGCTTTTGAGGGATGTTAGTGCAGAGACTCCCACTATTGATTCTGTTTCAGTGGTCCGTGATTTTCTGGACGTGTTTCCTGCAGAACTGTTGGGCATGCCGCCTGACAACGATATTGATTTTGGTATTGATTTGGTGCCAGGCACTCGGCCTATTTCTATTACACCATATCCTATGGCACTGGCGGAGTTGAAGGAATTGAAAGAGCAGCTTCATGAACTCCTGGATATGGGGTTTATTCGGCCTAGTGTGTAACCTTGGGGTGTGCCGGTTCTATTTGTGAAGAAGAAGGATGGTTCCATGAGAATGGGTATTGACAACAGGAGTTGAACAAGGTCACAATCAAGAACAAGTATCCTTTGCCTCGTATTGATGATTTGTTTGACCAGCTTCAGGGAACGAGGGTGTTCTCTAAGATTGATTTGAGGTCCGGGTATCATCAGTTTCGGTATTCAGATATTCCAAAACAGCTTTCAGGACCCGTTATGGCCATTATGAGTTCTTGGTGATCTCTTTTGGGCTGACCAATGCCCCAACAACGTTCATGCATCTGATGAACAATGTATTCTAGCCATATTTGGATTCCTTCGTGATTGTGTTCATTGATGATATTCTAGTATAATCTCGTAGCCAGGAGGAGCATTCTCAGCATTTGAGAGTTGTGTTGCAGAGGTTAAGGGAGGAGAAGCTTTATCCAAAGTTCTCCAAGTGTGAGTTTTGGCTTGGTTCGGTAGCATTCTTGGGGAACATGGTGTCCAGTGAGGGTATTCAGGTAGATCCAAAAAAGATAGAGGCGGTGCAGAGTTGGCCTAGACCGTCCTCAGCCACGGGGAATAGGAGATTCCTTGGTTTGGAGGGATATTACCGTCGCTTTGTTGAGGGATTTTCATCTATTGCTTCGTCTTTGACCAAATTGACCCAGAAGGGTGCTCCATTCAGGTGGTCGGACGAGTGTGAGGAGAGATTTCAGAAGCTCAAGACGGCTTTGACCACAACTCCAGTGTTAGTTTGCCATCAGCTTCAGGTTCTTATATGTATATTGGGATGCCTCAAGGATAGTCATAGGTTGTGTTTTGATGCAGGAAGGTAGGGTGATTGCCTACGCCTTGCGCCAGTTGAAGACTCATGAGAAGAATTATTCGGTGCATGATCTTGAGTTAGTAGCCATTGTTCACGCCTTGAAGATTTGGCGTCATTATTTGTATGAGGACCATTGTGAGATTTATACTATCACCGGAGTCTGTAGCATCTGTTTAAGCAGAAGGATCTTAATTTGTGTCAGTGGAGATGGTTGGAGCTTCTTAAGGACTATGATATCACTTTTCTATACCACCCGGGGAAGGCCAATGTGGTGGCCGATGCCTTGAGTCGTCAGGCAGAGAGTTTGGGGAATTTAGATATCTTCCGGCATCGGAGAGACCTTTAACGTTGGATTTTCAGGCCTTAGCGGGCCAGCTTGTGAGATTGGATATATCGGAGCCTAGACGGGTATTGGCTTGTGTAGTCTCTAAGTCTTCTTTTTATGACCGTATCAGGGAGCGCCAGTATGATGACCTACACTTGCTCGTTCTTTAGGACAGGGTCCGGAGAGGTGATGCTAGGGATTGTGACCATTGGTGATGTCGGTGTGATGAGGATGCATGCTCAGATATGTGTGCCTAATGTAGATGGGCTTTAGGAGTTTATTCTTGAGGAGGCCCACAGATCGCGGTATTCCATCCATCCAGGTACCGTGAAAATGTACCAGGATTTGAGACAGCATTATTGGTGGAGACGGATAAAGAAATATATTGTTAGGTTTGTGGCTCGGTGTCTCAGTTGTCAGCAGGTTAAGTATGAGCATCAGAGACTAGGTGGCTTGATTCTGTGATTAGAGATCCCGGAGTGGAATTGGGAGCGAATCACCATGGACTTTGTAGTTGGGCTCCCATGGACTTCGAGAAAGTTTGATGCTATTTGGGTTATTGTGGATCAGCTGACCAAGTCCACACACTTCATTCCTGTTGGTACTACTTATACTTCAGAGCGGTTGGGTGAGGTTTACATTCGAGAGATTGTTCGCCTGCATGGTGTACCAGTTTCCATTATTTCAGATAGAGGTACTCAGTTTACATCGCAGTTTTGAGGGCCGTGCAGCGAGGGTTGGGTACTCAGGTTGAGTTGAGCACAACTTTTCACCCTCAGATGGACGGACAGACCGAGCGCACTATTCAGATATTAGAGGACATGTTATGTGCTTGTGTCATTGACTTTGGTGGTTCATGGGATCAGTTTCTGCCGCTCAAAGAGTTTGCATATAACAACAGTTATCAGCCAAGTATTCAGATGGCTCCGTACGAGGCTTTATATGGGAGGAGGTGTAGATCTCCGGTAGGATGGTTTGAGCCGGGTGAGGCTAGGCTCTTGGGTACAGACTTGGTTCAAGATGCATTAGATAAGGTGAAATTGATTCAGGAGCGGCTTCACACGGCGCAATCTAGGCATAAGATCTTAAGAGGGATTCCAGAGGTTTTCATTGAGGTAAGTTGCTTGAGCTCTAATACTCGTATATATGGTGTTTTCCCGTTGTTTATCAATTAATTAGTGGAAATTAGGGGTGAAAATGAGGGGTTAGGGCTTGGGATTTTAGAGAGTTTGATTTGGAATTTGAGGGACCAAATGATGTCAGATTTTGATATATTTTGTATGTATGGACTCGTGAGTGAATAAGCTTTCAAGTTTTGTAATTTTTGTCAGATTTCGAGATGTGGTCCCAGGGGCTGGGTTTGAACCGATTTCAGGATTTTGGTCTAATTTGATAGTTTTTCTTGTGCAATTCATTCCATTAGCGTATATTGATGGTATTGTTCTGGTTGTGAATAGATTCGGAGCATTTGGAGGCTGAGTTTTGGGGGGCAAGAGCATCACGGTGTAGAGATTTGATCGGTTTGAGGTAAGTAACGATTGTAAATCTAGTTCAGAGGGTATGAAACCCCAGATTTTGTGTCATGTGACTATTTTGAGGTGACACACATACTAGGTGACGGGCGTGTGGGCATGCACTGTTGGGGATTGTGACTTGGTCCGTCCCGTAGCAACTGTAAAGTTGCATATTTTGTTGAAACTATATGATACATATGTCTTTTAGAAAGAATTTCTGTAAATTGGGTTGGATGCCATGTTTAGGCCTTGTGCTAGTGTTGTTTTGAACCATAGAGGTATTTTCTTGCTATCCTCTCATTGTTTTGATTGAAAATCTATACTCAGTCATGTTATACATATTTACTGCATAACTCAGCCTCTTTTACTCTATTTTTGATGCATTATGAAAATGTTGTTTGGCTGGGTACTTTGATTTCTGAGAGCCCGAGGGACTAGAGAGGTTTATGACTGAGTGAGGCCGAGGGCCTAATTTGTGAGGATATTTTAGGATCGGGATGCACGCCGCAACATGTTTGATATAGGCCGAGGGCCTCATTGATGTATGCCATGATTTAGCTTGATAAAGCGCTTGGGCTGAAGGAGCCCCTCCGGAGTTTGTACACACCCCCAGTGAGCGCAGATGCCTACTGAGTGCGAGTGCTGAGTGACTGGGATGCATGAGTGATGGTGAGGTTTGCCCAAGGAGCTGTATACGAGTGATTGTGAGGTTTTCCCGAGGGGCTGTATATGAGTGATGTTTGCCCGAGGGGTTGATTTTGATTTTTTATTTTTGCTCACCTTTGCATTGAGCCTTTGTTTGGAAACTACTGAAATATGTCTTTAAATGATTTTACGGGAACTGGATTTAATCGAGATAATTTGATTCAAACTATGGTTTTAAAAGCATGTTTTATTTACGGAGTTTTTATGATATGAAATTTAGTTGCATCATTGCTCATCACTACTTGTCAGTATTTATTTACTGTTATTACTTACGGAGTTGGCGTACTTACATTACTCCATGCACCTTGTGTACAGATCCAGGCGTAGCTGGACACGGTAGCGGCTGTTGACTATTTCGGTTGCAGACTTTTCTCGGAGATAGCAAGATAGCTGCCTGGCGATCACATCCCTGCTCTTTTCCCTCTTATCTTCCTTTAGTTGTATTCAGTTATTTTCCAAACTATGTTAGTCTCGTTATTGTCAGACAATTTGTATTAGATGCTCATGACTAGTTACACCTGATGTCGGGCTTTTCTTTTCCGTACTTTGTTTGATTTGAACACCTTTATGAATGTTTTATGTGAGTAGCTTAAAAACTATCTTTGAAATGAAAAATATCAAAATTTTTTGGCAATGTGTCGGATTGCCTAGTACCACGATAGGCTCCATCACGACGAGGTTACTTTAGGTCGTGACATTTTCAATCAGGAAGTTTGCGGTAGTTACTGATATCAATTGTGTTAGTGACGCTGAAGATTTTCAGTTTAACACAAAGATTCCTAACGTGATTGTGGATACATACTTTGGCGGTGCAAAGAATGTCAAGATGAAAGATTTGTTGAAATGCTTTGATGACAAGAATTGGGGTTATGACAACGCTGGGGATGCCATTAAAATGGTTGTGTTGTATTTCATACATACTTTCATATTATCCTCCGAGAAGAACTGCACAACCATCCCAAGACTACATATTTACTTGGTCGAGAGCGGGAGATATTCTGATTATCCGTGGGGTAAAGATGCATTCCAGGCCCTTATTAGATCTATTAGCACGAAGATGGATTATCAGAAGAAGTACTACAGGATAGCTGGGATGCCTCTTGCTATACAAGTATGATTTTACGAGTGTTGTTCAAAGGTTGACCCCAAAATTGCAATCCGAGTTGACAACCGGATGCCCAGAATACTCAATTGGAAATCCACTGTCAACCTGCCAACTTATGCTTACTTGATGAATGACATGTTCAATGATCAAGAAAATGCGGTAATTTACTATTATTTAATTGACTGGTATTTTAGTCAACATATATTTGTTTTAGTAAAAACAATGTTGAAATTAATAATAAAATACAGTTTCATACATCATAAATCAATGTCACTATTTTCATAATTAAATCGAATACAGTAGAATAAATAATACAATGTTGAAATTAAAAATGAAATACAGTTGCATACATCATACAAAAATGTCCCTATTTTTATAATTAAATCGAATACAGTAGAATACATAATACAATGTTAAAATTATAAATTAAATACAGGGTTATACATCATACGTCAATGTCACTGTTTTCCAAATTAACTGGAATACATTAGAATATATAATACAGTTTACAACTACACATTTAATTCAATGTTATTAATTTTATATACAATACAACTGAATATATGTATATAGAAAATTTCCCATATACATAAAGCATATTACATTAGTAATCATACATCAAGTGTGATTTACATTGAGTGTATTTCTATTTTTAGATGAAATACAACAACATTCAACCAAACGCTAAAGAGCTTGGTGTTATTCAGGTTCCTTCGGAGGGTGTTGATGTAGACAAATTCATATTCATTTAGACAACATTGAATATGATTCTGATGACTTTAGTCCTACACCGCCTCTTCAGCCTAAGAAAAAAAAAGGTTGCAAGCGTTGGTCCATCTTCATCACCGCCTCACAAAAACGCAAACAACAGTTAATTGACCCCTAAACTGCAGAGTGTACAATTCCACATGTGTCTGTAATACCTCAAACCAAATTTCCTCCTACTTCTAAGATTGAATTCAAGGAAACTGTATTGAGTGTTTAGAAGCCAACAGATTTATGATGATTTGTCTTCTTTGAGATAGGATCTGAATTCATTCAAGGATTATGTAAGTATTGTTAAGATATATTCAACTTTACAGTTTATGTATTATCTTTCATATATGTTTCGAACCCCTCTATAATTTTTATTTATTAGGTGATGGGCGAGTTCACTTCTATACGAACATTGATCAATGAAAATTTCAAAAAGCTTTTTGAACATGTTAAAGCCAATCAGGATACATAAAGGGTATACCAAGGAAAGAAATATATTGGGAGACATGATGGTGGTATTCAAATGTCAACCAAGGCCAACTTGCATGATAATCCAAAATTCCAAACACAACATGATATAGCTGTTGGGGAGAATTCAGAGGTTAACATTGTTTAACCTCTTTAGTATTGCGAGTCTGTATATGTTTAGTTAGATTTTTCTATTATTAAGTTTAATCATGTATAAAAGTACATACATGTTACAGAATACACTTATATACATGTGAATACAATGTTACATATGTATTTATGATTTAATAAATACATATTATAAAACAGCTTTTACTATTCTTCAGTTTAATCATGTATACAACAACATACATGTTCCAGAATACACTTATACATGTAAACATATTGTTATATCTGTATTCATGATGTGAATAAATACATATTGTAAAAATAGCCTTTATTATTCTTCATTTTATTCCAGTATACAACAACATACATTGTTCAAAATACACCCATATACATGTGAATAGATTAACAGAAAATAATTTTGTACACCTACTATGAATTTGTGAAGAAATATTTTTATACTAATTTGATAAATACAATTCTGTAAAACATGTGCTATATTAATATACTCTATTGAGTGTATTATAAGGCTATGGAAAGGAAGCTGAACACCGACATTCATGCCGATGAACACCACATGCTATTTTACTTGAGACACATTAGATGTATCTACAGAGGTTAATCCTATATGAGGTGAAGTAAGAAAAGAGGGGCCTACTCCATCGGAGGTGCCGTTTATCATACCACCTAAAACTGGCGAGGATGTATCCAGAGAAATACATGTATCGCAATTTGAGTTGGCGGATGAGTACCTCCCAAGTCAAATTCGAGACACTAGAATTGTGATACATAAAGCAACAAAACTTGTTGATTCAACCCCTTTACCCTCTCATAGGAATCGACATCCAAGTCGATGGTATTCTTCGCCTTACGAGTCAAACTTGGACTCAGCCGGTGAGTAAATTCTTATACAAAAACTATATTTTATAAAGTGGTGATATATTTCTCCATGATAACTATAATTAAATACCGTTATTAATGACGATGATGAACTACAAGTACCTCAGTAAAGTTGATTCCCATATTTTACATGAAACACCTCTTTGAAGATGATTTAATATCGGGGCCACATCATACTTTAGTCATTCAATAATTTGAGAAATATTTTCGTGATGGTCTTCTGGCTAAACATGATCAAAAATAATTTTTTTTTTGATATATAAAGTATGATTTTATCAATTATTATATGAATATAATGATAAGGAAGGCCATTACAAGAAACACAAGTCAACATTGCCTATACCGTTGGATTTTGGAGTTCATGAAATCACTTTAAAAATTGGTTTTACCTTCTCTCGTTTGATGGTCAACTATGGAATGCCGATGTAAGATATAACCCTTGTACACTCAGTTTATTTCATATTTTATACACGGTTTGTCAATATTTGTGTTTCACTGTTTTGTTCTTGTCATACAAATTCTGTATTCATTGTATTCAAGTTTTTAAACACAGTGTATTCAGATGTATTCTATATTAACAGAAATACAGTAAAATATTTGTAACGACCCGGCCAGTTGTTCCGATAATTTTAGCCCGTTTTCTCTATTTATGCTTTATCATATGTTTCTTAGCCTATTTATGTTGTGTTGGGTCGGCTGGTTCGGGTTCAGAGTGGTCGTGGTGAGAACTGAGACAGTTAGTCTCTTAAATTGGCTTAATAGTTGAAAAAGTCATCTGGGAGTTGACTTATTGGTAAATAACCTCGGAATGTAGATTTTATGGCTCTGATAGCTTCGTTAGGTGATTTGGGACTTAGGAGTGTGTTCGGAATGTGGTTTTGATCTCCGGTGTAGAATTAGGCTTGAATTGGCGAAATTGAGTTTTTGGCGATTTTCGGTCGGCAGTGAATAATTAGCTATCGGGGTCGGAATGGAATTTCGGAAGTTGGAACATATTCGTAGGGCCATTTTGGATGTGTGTGTGAAATTTTAGGTCAATCGGACGTGTTTTGGATGGATTCGGCATCTTTGGCGAAATTTAGAAATCTCAAAGTTCATAGGCTTGAATCCGATGCGATCTTGGTGTTTTAGCGTTGTTTTAGGTTTTTCGAAGGCTCCAATAAGTTTTAATAAGGTTATGGTATGTGTTTGTATGTTTGGTTGAGGTCCCGAGGGCCTCAGGTGAGTTTCGGGTGGTTAACGTACCAATTCTTGGCTTAAAAGCTGGGCAGATTTTTGCTGGTGTAATTTTTCTGGTTTCCTTCTATGCGATCGCGGTATGTTTGCGATCGCATAGGCCTAGCTGGGGATGGAAGGGTTTTGTTCTATGTGATGGCGTGGTGGAGGTCGCGATCGCGATCGCGTGAGTGTGTGGTCGTTGTGCAGTGCGAACGCGTGGTACTGTTCGCGTTCGCGTAGAGTTGAAGGGCGCGAGGGGGCTGAGCTGTTGTACTTCGCGACCGCGTGAGTGGTTCTGCGATCGCGTAAGGTAAATTAGTGGGGAAGCATATTTGTTCTTCACGATCGCGTGGGAAGTTCCGCGATTGCAGTGAGAAAATTCTTTGGGCAGATTTTTTTAAGTACAAAAAAACGAGGGTTGAGCCTTTATTTGCAAAACCCATTAGAGAGCTCGGGAGGAGGTGGAAATTAGAGGGTTTTTCAGTGGAATTCTTGAGGTAAGTGTTCTTCAATCATATTTGGGTTAATTCCATGATTTAGTCTCGATTTTTATCATTTAATTTAAAGAATTAGAGTGGAAATTGGGGAAAATGGGAGGAAAGTTTGAGAATTTCTTTTGAAGAATTGAGTAGGCATTTGAGGCCGGGTTATGATGCTCTTGGTATGCATAGACTCGGGAAAGGATGAGGATTACTGTGATGTAATTTTTATTGAATTTCGAGACGTGGGCCCGGGGCTCGGGTTTGGCCAATTTCGGGAATTTTGGTTAAAATTGATAATTTTCGAGTGGGCCTTGTTCCTTTAGCTTATATTGATGATATTAATCTGGTTTTGGTTAGATTCGGAGCAATCGGGATCCGATTCGAAAGGTAAGAGCATCGCGGATTAGTATTTGGGCCGGTTTGAGGTAAGTAATGACTATAAATCTTGTCCTGAGGGCATGAAACTCCAGACTTCGTATTTTCTCACTATTTTTGGAGTGGCGCACATGCCGGATGACGAGTGTGGGGCGTGCACTGATTTTGGATTTGGACTTGGTCCTTTCCGCTGAAACTATTGAGTTGCGTATTTACTTTTAAATCATATGTTATATCGTGTTTTAAGACTATTGTTATATTTGGGCTGTAAGCTATGTTTGGGGCCTTGTGCCGACTTGTTTAGACCCCTTGGGGGCCTTTACTGCTATTTTCTCACTGTGTTGACTTATGATTTACACTCAGTCATATTATGTTTAGCTGCTTTAGAAACTCAGCTTTATTTACACTATTCTGAGATATAAAATGATATTTTGGGTTGAGTACCCCGTTTTACTGATAGCCCGAGTGGCTTTTTGAGAGTTTTTGACTGAGTGAGGCCGAGGGCCTGATTTTGAGGATATGATATGCCACGAGGTGGCTTGATATTAGCGCTTGGGCTTTAGGAGCCCCTCCGGAGTCTATACACACTCCAATGAGCGCAGGTACCTACTGAGTGCGAGTGTCGAGTGCCGAGTGACGAGTGACGAGTGATTGGGAGGCATGAGTGACAGTGAGGTTGCCCGAGGGGCTGATACTGAGTGATTGCGAGGCATGCTGAGCGATTGATTCTGAGTGATGATTTGCCCGAGGGGCGGTTTATGATACATGTTTTGGCCCGAGTGGCTATTTATGATTTATTTTATTTTACACTAAACTCTTTGGGTATTTTTCTGAAATTGTTGGCAATCACGCTTTTCAAAGGATTTTTACTGAAATTGGCTTTTAAAGCATGTTGATTTAATGTATACACTGTGGGAAAGAAAGGCTGTGCTTATTGTGAATTGATGATTTGGTCCTATGTGTTTCTTACTACTTAGACTTGATTTATTTTTATTACTACTGAGTTGGCGTACTCACATTACTCCATCCACTCATGTGTGCAGATACAGGTGATGGTACCGAGCGCTAGTTTTCTTCCCTCTTGCGGAGCCGGAGTTGGGACTTCGAGGTAGCTGTTCAGCGTCCACAACATCTATTTTCCCATTTCTTGTTTTGTATTTAGTTCCTCATTCCGAGTCTTGATGTATTATGACAGTAGGGTTATTTTTTACTACTCGTAGATGCTCATGATGGTTGACTCCAGGTTTTGAGGTAGTGTATAAACTGTTTTATTCATTTTGTTGCTGTGAACTGCTTAAGCGAAAGAATTTTGTGATATATCGGAACCGTTTTGGAAATTATGAAAATATTATGTTAGTATGTGATTGTTGGCTGGCCTAGTTCCATGTTAGGCGCCATCACGGCCGGCTTAGGATTTGGGGTCGTGACAATATTGTATTCACTGAATGTTAGTGTTTTCTCTGCTTTCAGTGAATTCAATGTATTTTGTGTATTCAGTGTATTTAACTATATATATGGTATGAACTATAATAAATGATATCACTTTATCTCAAACTTCATTGTGTTTCAATGTTTTATCTAGGAATTTGTTATCAGCAGTATGTATTCATCATTATGTATTTAACTGTATACACTATTGAGAGCAATATTTATTTAGCAGTAGGTATTTAAATGTATTCAGCAATAGATATTTAACTTGATGCACTATATTCAATTTAATTTAAGTAGTATTGAATTCTATATTCGATTTCTTCAATACACAATACATGTATATATTCAATTTCTTCAATGAAGTTTATTTTCCTTGTTTTTAATTCAATGTACTGACGCTATGTATTCAATTTTATATATAGAATATTGATGTAATATTTTACTACGTGAGAGAGAAGGGCAAGTACAACCAAACCACCAAGTTCAAATATACAACTGTTGATTGCATATTCAAGACAAGAGTTGCTGAAATCTTCGACAAGTATAATGATATAGATAGTAATGCAAGTGCAGCCAAGGAAGAAGATGTTTTATGTGAATACATAAGGGGCTATAGATTGCTATCTAATGTACCATGGCATACGGTTGACAATGTCTTGATACCAGTCAACTTGAAGGACAAACTTCATTGATATTGGCAGTTGTCTCATTTAAGGAGATATGTATCAACGTATATGACTCCTACCGATCAGCAGGTCATGATGCTTATGTGGATACTGAGATAGATAAGCTTTCTAAGCTTGTACCTTTGACCTATCGATCAATGGTTTTTACAGAGATAAGCAAAGCATAGATTGGTCTTGTAAACCAGCATACAATGACAAGGCACAAACTGATCCCTTTGATGTTGTTTTTATTTCGAATGTGCCTCAACAAAAGGCTGGGAGCATGTATGAATTCAATCATTTTTCAGGGATTGTGGGTTGTATGTCACGACCTACGCAGAGTATTTGTGTCACGACCCAAAATCCCTAAGGTCGTGATAGCGTCGGACATCATTGTCAGGCAAGACGATCATTAATTAATTGTAATAATTTCCGGTTTTAACATTTATGAAACAAAAAAAATATTTCCTTTCACTTTATTTCATATTAACTAAATGAAATTCTGTTAAGTAAAATAATGGTTTAAATATTACACTTTGGCAAAATTATCCCAACACATCATAGAACCCGGTGTCACAAGTACATGAGAAATTTCTAAGAATTTATACAATCATCACAAAGCCTGTCCGAAATACAAGTTGGACAAGGAAGTTTAAAAATGAAAGTAAATACAGTACGAGGGAGACTCTGTCAGTTGATCGCCTCCAGATGATGCAGCTCGCCTAAGTCTCTGAATCCTCCACATTGCTATAGAAGTACCTGTGCAATAAAAATGCACAGCAAGTGTAGCATGAGTACAAAAATAACGTGTACTCAGTAAGTCGCCCGCCTAACCTCAGAGAGGGAGTGACGAGAGGTCGAATTAGACACTCACTAAGGGCCAGCAAATTAATTAACAGTATAAGATGAACGCGATAGGAATGTAAAGGTAGTAAAGCAGCATATATATAAGGCACTGAAATCCAAGTAAATACTGGAAATAAACAAATAGTTACCACTTTCTCATTATTTTCCAAAATATCTTAAATAAAAAATTCCTCTTTGTTTTCCCCCAAATATCATAAATCCACATTTTTTTCTTTATTTCCCCCCCAAATATCTTATCACTTCAAAAATCATGAAAACATTTAACAATTTAGCATGTGTTGGCCCAAGAAAGGAAATAGTTTTGAAGATTGACAAAGGAACTCCGAGATGAACCAGGTCCATCACAGGTGACATAGACCATCAAAGTCAAAGGCACATGAGATGCACATGCATGAGGTAAATGTATTCTGGTCAAGGTAAGATATCTTCTGATCGAAAATATTGCAAAAACAAAATTGGAGAAGGACTCCTTATTCAATAAGAACAGAATCTAAGATAAGGAAGGATTTAGGAGTTGAGTTTGACTAGAACTCTTCTACCAAGGAAGAGTTGCATTAGGATTCTAGTTAATTCCTTATCTACTAACTCCTATAAATTGCAGATTGTTCTTATTGTATATAGACGCACAAAAATAGAAATTTATCAAGAATTGAGAG
>ML401841.1:72982-99410 GCA_005239525.1 Nicotiana knightiana
ACCAGCTAGAAGAACCAGTTCCATCTGTTGTCTTTTAGTCTAGTTTATTTGTAGTAGGTGATTACAAATTGTACCTTTCAGATTTATCTAGAAGCAATTGTAATAGGTACTGAGTGTTCAAGTTATAGTTAACTTGAAGTTTGTCGCAAATAGCTAGAGGCTAGTTTGCCACAAAAGGTTAGAGTTAATCCTTAGGTTTACAAAAGAGTTTATTTTGTAAATGTTCTTTGGCTCATTGTTGTAGTGAAGTGTTTGGAGAAAATCCTACTGAGTAGTAGGTCGTGGTTTTTCACCTTTTGAGCCAGGTGTTTTCCACGTAAAAATCTTTGTGTTCTTTACTTTACTGCATTTATTATTCCGCAACAGTGCGAGTTGGAACACATAGAAGAACCAGGTCCTTCTATAACGACACCACTAGAAAATTGGACACCACACAAATCACCCCCCTCTTGTGTGGTATTGACGTATAAAACATCAGCATGCGCATACGGGATAAGGACAACCGGCCTGAGCCATCATAATAATAATCTCTGTGCACTGCCGAGGGTCGAACGGCCCGAACCATAATATTTCTTTCAATCTCGCCATGGCGTACGGTCCGCTCCCATGAGAGTGGGGGAAATAACACTCCGCTCGCGGAATGTAAATTGCGAAGCGGTCACCTGCAGACATGCACAATCAACAATCCACCCCGAATACGTCGGGAACACAAATACCCAAGTAAATGAACGGTTTCTCTTTTAAAAACCACAAAATAGTATTAAATTTTTTTTCGAAATTCACTTGCCAAGTTTTTATAATGTTTAATAATACAACCTTATTCGGAAATACAATTGCCGGCGAAGGAAATCAATTCTCTTCTTAGATGCTTAAGAAAATAAACTCTAATCTTCTTTAGTCATTCATTTACAATTTCAATTATATTAGCAGTCTAATATTACAGACAAGATCAAAGGTACAACAGGTAAGGCATGCTAGTGGGTCCTAGGCTACCCGGACATGGCATAATAGTAGCTACGCACGGACTCCCGTCACCTCGTGCGTACGTAGACCCCGCAGATAGTAACACATACTTAATTAGTTCACCAGGGGGACAACTTCCCCCTCACAAAGTTAGAAAGGAGACTTACCTTGCTCCCACTTCCGGAATCGCTTTCCAACCCCGATATCAAAATTTCCACTTCCGGTCGGATTCTTCAAAACCCCTTCAAATTTCTATCTTTAGCCAAATGACTTCAAAATGACTCCGGACATCCGAATTCACTTCCGATCGCGCTCCCAATTCCATAATCACCATACAAAGCTACACAGACTCGGAAATCCCAAACGAACACCAACAACACTGAAATGCACTTCAAGCCCAAATCTATGAAATTTTTCTAAAATGCTAACTTCCATAATATATGCCGAAACGCTCTCGGGTTATCCAAAACCCGATCCGGACATACGCCGAAGTCCGAAATCATCATACGAACCTGCTGGAACCTTCAAATCGTGATTCAAAGGTCGTTTACTCAAAATTCCAATCTTAGTTGATTCTTCACACTTAAGGCTTGTGAAATGAGAATTTTCTTTCCGAACCAACTCTAAACTTCCTAAAATTCAATTCCGACCACGCCCTCGGGTCATAATACTTGAAACAAAGTTGCTCACAGCCTCAAACCGCAGAACGACGCGCCAGAGCTCAAATCGACCGGTCGGGTCGTTACATTCTCCCCCACTTAAACCGACGTTTGTCCTCGAACGTGCTAAGAGCTGCATTGAAGTTATTTGAAATCACTGTTTGACACCTCGAGCAGCTGCCCGTGTTACCACCACCTAGTTGAGTACATTAGCTTAATCAAATCTGAAGATTATTCCTTTATCCATATAATAAGCGCATAACCTAGTTCCAACAGTTGAAATTTTCTTCCAGGCCTACTTCCAACATATAAACACCGTATCAACTACCACACGATATACCAGATCATGACTGCATACCTTTGCTGAATCAACACCATGCACCGCATAACTCATCATCTGACCACGATGACACTCCCTGAACCTTAACAACCAAAATTTCACGAATCTGGTGCTCCTGATGCACCTTATAACAAATATAAAGACATCCTGCTATAATGCTGACGATACCACCACAACGGAGGAAATGTGCAGGAATTCATACCCAACTGCAGAGTTAACAAATCCTTGAATACCTCATCTTGACTAGAATCATCACTTCATTATGAACCTGAATAATGGTATTTGTTCTTTAATATACACTTCACATAACCTTATCGCACTGATCCCTGATCCGATAATCTCGTCTCACCCAGTATGAACTGCTCAGACAACAAATCACCCCAAACATGACCAACAACCTCACATGATACCACATTGCACCAATAGGTCATAACTCGAACATGATAAATAAGAAATGACTCAGGAAGGGACTATTCAACTCACGCAACTAATATGAACTTTTCTCAGAAAATAGGAAATAAAAAATAAGAAAAATAAATACATATTAACCCTTCTCATCATCACATTGTTGCGACGCGCAACCCGATCCAAATAACAGACCTGTGGTGACGTGCCACCCGATCCCATCATAAAACTCATATAAGGAAATATACACGGAGCTGAATCGCTCACTATTACACATTACCGAATATCGGTCATAAGCATACTAAGTGCATAATACCATCCTGGGGAGGTTGATAAGTGCAAAAGCTCAAACACGACTGAGGTGCGATATAGTTATACACTCTGGATCTCAAGAGCTATCCTGCTCACATAACATCATCACTACGCGGAGATTTCAACTCATCAGAAATTATCAAGCCGTTTCACAACTCACACATCACAATCATAAGATCACATGAATTTGATGAAGACGGAACAACATCTGTTGTTCTAATACCTTTCCATGAAAAGCGCTCTACTGAAATGAACATGCCTAGCTCATACGGAGCCCATAATCATATTTAAATCCATCCACAACATCGACCCACCTTGCTCGCACCAAACTAAGCTAATAGCTTTTACCTGGGTCCATGTTTATACAATCTTTTCGCGGTCATGCTTCCACGACCTTCCACACAAGGCAACAAGTCTGCCCATCCATACCACCGACCACACAAATGCTGCAAAGCAAATCAAGAACCCATGACCAGGGTACAAAGCCCCTTTCACCGAATATCGATCTCAGGTGACACTGAAGATAACACCAGCTTACTCTGAACTTTCAAATCCCTTTTTCTTGCTCTTCCGAGCTCATGACATCCTTATTAACACCGAACCGTAAATCTCGATTCTTACTCCCAGTTACATACCGCTCACCGCACCTAACATGCCAATATGAGGTAGCGCAAGAATTCCATCATAACTTCTGAACCACCAATAGGGTGAACACTTCATCATATAGAAACCTTTTACTTAAATCAATTCAGGAGTACCATCTCAATACACGAGTGAATTCTCACAACCACCCAACATGCAAATCCTTAAGTAGTAGTCTATACCACCATAACCCTTCCGGGATCCGCTTACGCCTGACAGGCCATAACATTCAAATGCTCCCACATGAAATCCATTTCGATGGCCGACAAGACCCGCACACACCGGCACAACCCACATGCATAACTTAATCACATCAAAGGAACTGATCACTGCCGCAAATGTGCCATTTCAACCATGGCTAATCAATATATCTTCTTTAACCATCTTTAATTGCTTCAGGAATAATATAAACTTCCTTCAACTCATAGCAAACTCAACCCTCACTCATCCCGAGTTGACCATGACTCCCGAGACTATACTGCCTAAATCCTACAACCCGTCTCATACCCTCCTGAAAATCTTTCTACAATCCGGAGTTTATTTCCCTCACTCCTCCACTACTATCCTGCACATTGAAACATATCATAGAACATTCCAACCATCTTCCTTTTTATCAGAAATTACTCTGCAAAAACTCGATTCTCGATCAAACTGCTTCCTGAAACCCCTTAACGCCGCATTCTTAACTTTTGAATTCACCAGGACCGCTATTGAGAGTCACCCACTCTGACTGGTCCCGAATACAATCAACTCAAAGGCTCTTCTAGCACATGAACACCCTTTCCCTTGAAGCACGTGACTGAGTCACTATCCCTGACCACTCACATATGCCTTAAGCAAAGTTCTGAATCTTCCTAAGCCTAAACCTGGCCCGACAGGGCCAACTTTTGCACATATTCATCAAATAGCATGCACAATCACCATTTCACTCATTTCCCTTTAGCTGCAATAACTTTCCAACACGCCGACAATCCGCAACCCTATGGTAACACAATCCTGCAACCCAACTGCAGATAGTGGTACTCCCCCACATAGCTCGAAGCTACTCCTTGCACCACTCTAGACCCTGCCGAGATCCTTTCTCCTTTGATAACACGATCTTGCTCAACCAATCCGTCCAATCCTTCCAAATTCTCTTGTTAGCACTCCCTAAGTACTCAAATTCTCTAACATCATTCACACATTCTGCCTCCTACCGAATAGCCATTAGAACCCCTCACAGAGACATTCCAACCATGCCACCGCTAACCAATTCACAGGAGATAACCCACCTATGGAAATCACCCGCGGACACCTTCCAACGACACTAAAATGCACGCTCTCTGTGACTTCAATACCCCATCCAACGCCCTGCTTCGTTTACCAACTTTAATAGTTCGTCCGCTCCTCATGGACATCCATTAAATGCGCGAAAATATCTTCAAATTCCAAGCTATGCTGCCGCTCCCCCACTTTGCGGCTGCTCGACTTCCTCTTTTACACCTGGCCTTCTAGAATGGAACCACTGCCTAGCCTCACTTCAAGACCATTCTCTGTAGCTCCCAAACCAGCAGATCACCACGACTTCAAGCTCTCCGAAGATCATCTTTCTCTACCTGCCTTCATTATCAACACTTATCCGGTACCGAACCACCGCACCTCATGATCTCTGCCAACCGCATTCTTCAATACTTCTTCTCAATACTCTGACCCTACGCAACCGAAGAAACCATAGCACCGACAAACTTAACACATTCCATTCAATCAATGACGACGACTACACGTCACAGGTTCATATCTCACCTCACTTGAAGACACCAAGTCTTACTACTTTATCAACCCCAACCGGACCATTCATAACCCAAATGTCTTTCCTCTACCAGAACTAAAATACCAAAATCTCGAAATCACACTCTGAGAAGACCTCCCTTCAAACCATTCATCACCCTCAACATACGGGCAAGCATTCTATCATCATATCGACATCGCGCGATAACCAATCGCAAGCATCATCACTACCTGAGCATAGCCTTAAGGCTCCCAGAAACATATCTACTGAGCTGAAACAACATATTATTCTTCTGCAGGGCCATAACAACATCCCCCAACCAATTACACATGGAAACATCTTGACTTACATCCGTAGCACCATTTCAATTCTTCAAATTCTTGATTCATAGCAAGCGCTTCGCGACGCGTAAGACTGAGTAGGAATGAACATAGGCATAAGCCTCAAAGGAATCAAATCGCACGATGAGGAATCAAGAAGGAAAGTACTCCTAACAGCCCTGTAGCCTCTCGAAGATAAGTACAGACGTCTCTGTACCGATCCGCAAGACTCTACTAGACTTGCTCATGACTCGTGAGACCTAAGGGAACCTAGCACTCTGATACTATGTTGTCACGACCCAAAATCCCTAAGGTCGTGATGGCGTCGGACATCATTGTCAGGCAAGCCGATCATTAATTGATTGAAATAATTTTCGGTTTTAACATTTATGAAACAAAAAAAATTTCTTTTCACTTTATTTCATATTAACTAAATGAAATTCTGTTAAGTAAAACAATCGTTTAAATATTACACTTTGGCAAAATTATCCCAACACATCCCAGAACCCGGTGTCACAAGTACATGAGAAATTTCTAAGAATTTATACAATCATCACAAAGCCTGTCCGAAATACAAATTGGACAAGGAAGTTTAAAAATGAAAGTAAATACAGTACGAGGGAGACTCTGTCAGCTGCGGATCGCCTCCGGATGATGTAGCTCGCCTAAGTCTCTGAATCCTCCACATTTCTATGGAAGTACCTGTGCAATAAAAATGCACAGTAAGTGTAGCATGAGTACAAAAACAATGTGTACTCAGTAAGTGGCCCGCCTAACCTCAGAGAGGTAGTGACGAGAGGTCGAATTAGACACTCACTAAGGGCCAGCAAATTAATTAACAGTATAAGATGAACGCGATATGCATGTAAAGGTAGTAAATCAACATATATATATAAGGCACTGAAATCCAAGTAAATACTGAAAATAAACAAACAGTTACCACTTTCTCATTATTTTCCAAAATATCTTAAATAAATAATTTCCTCTTTGTTTTCCCCCAAATATAATAAATCCACAATTTCCTCTTTATTTCCCCCCAAATATATTATCACTTCAAAAATCATGAAAAACATTTAACAATTTAGCATGCGCATATGGGATAAGGACAACCGGCCTGAGCCATCATAATAATCATCTCTGTGCACTGCCGAGGGTCGAACAGCCCGAACCATAATATTTCTTTCAATCTCGTCGTGGTGTACGTCCCGCTCCCATGAGAGTAGGGGAAATAACACTCCGCTCATGGAATGTAAATTGCGAAGCGGTCATATGCACAATCAACAATCCACCCCGAATACGCCGGGAACACAAATACTCAAGTAAATCACGGATTTCTCTTTTAAAAACCACAAAATAGTATTTAAATCCTTTTTCGAAATTCACTTGCCAAGTTTTTATAATGTTTAATAATACAACCTTATCCGGAAATACAATTGCCCGCGAAGGAAATCAATTATCTTTTTAGATGCTTAAGAAAATAAACTCTAATCTTCTTTAGTCATTCAGTTACAATTTCAATTATATTAGCAGTCTAATATTACAGACAAGATCACAGGTACAACAGGTAAGGCATGCTAGTGGGTCCTAGGCTACCCGGACATGGCATAATAGTAGCTACGCACGGACTCCCGTCACCTCGTGCGTACGTAGACCCCGCAGATAGTAACACATACTTAATTAGTTCACCAGGGGGAAAATTTCCCCCTCACAAAGTTAGAAAGGAGACTTACCTCGCTCCCACTTCCGAAATCGCATTCCGACCCCAATATCAAAATTTCCACTTCCGGTCGGATTCTTCAAAACCCCTTCAAATTTCTATCTTTAGCCAAATGACTTCAAAATGACCTCCGGACATCCGAATTCACTTCCGATCACCCTCCCAACTCCATAATCACCATACAAAGCTATTCCCAGACTCGGAAATCCCAAACGAACAACAATAACACTGAAATGCACTTCAAGCCCAAATCTATAAAATTCTTCTAAAATGCTAACTTCCATAATATACGTCGAAACGCTCCCGGGTTATCCAAAACCCGATCCGGACATACGCCCAAGTCCAAAATCATCATACGAACTTGCTTGAACCTTCGAATCCTAATTCGGAGGTCGTTTACTCAAAATTCCAATCTTAGTTGATTCTTCCAACTTGAGGCTTCTGAAATGAGAATTTTCTTTCCAAACCAACTCTAAACTTCCTGAAATTCAATTCCGACCACGCCCTCGGGTCATAATACTTGAAACAAAGCTGCTCACGGCCTTAAACCGAGGAACGACGCACTAGAGCTCAAAATGACCGGTCGGGTCGTTACAATTTGAGCACTTATGGATTGGTCCCACAAACAATATTTGATGCCAATTTACTCCGTCAAACATATGATGCCCTCCTTTGGGACTATGCTATGCGGAAGATAGACGTCGATGCCATAAGAGACAATGAAGCACCCACAAAGATTGTTAGACAAATCACAGATTCGGATACTTCTGTGAAGATAGTTTTAGAATAGTTTTCTGTGAAGATAGTTTTTGAAGATAGATTTCTGTGGAGATAGTTTTAGTGAAGATAGTTTTCTATGGAGAATAGTCTTCTGTGAGAATAGTTTTTGAAGCTTATTACAGAATACATGATGTTTTTACTCAACCTTTTTTGTTCTTAGAATATATGAATGTCTTTTTTGTCTTTAAGATGTTGATGAAGGAATACATAACAACCTTTAAATTAAGTTGTTAATTGATATTGGTTTTTTCTGTATCACTTTATCTAAAGCTTCATTGTGTTTCACTGAATTATCCATCAATATGTTTCTAGCAGTATGTATTCAGTGTATTTCAATATGTATTCACTTATGTATTCAGTGTATTTCAATATGTATTCACTTAATACATTGTAGTCACTATGTTTATTGTTTTCTATGTTCTTTTAATTACTATTAGATGTATTCACTTTATTTTCATTGTATTCAATGTATCTCGTTGTATTTCATTGTATTCACTGTCTTTAGTTTTTTCTAATTTTTCAATATATTCACTGTATTTAATTGTATTCAATGTAATTATATGTATTCAAAGCTTCACTTTGTTTCACTCTTTTGTCCAGCGGTATATATTCAACGATATGTAATTGTAGAGTGTATTCATATATTTTTTTAATTAATATAATTTATGTATTCAGAAGTGTATATATATATATATATATTCTAATGTATTCACTTCAGGTATTATGACCTGTGCGTGTAGTCGGAATTGAATTTCGGGAAGTTCAGAGTTGATTTGGAAAGAAAATTCTAATTTCGGAAGCTTTAAGTTGGAGGGATTGACTAATGTTTGACTTTTGAGTAAACGACCTCGGAAATAGGATTTGAAGGTTCCAACAATTCGTATGATGATTTTGGACTTGGGTGTATGTCCAGATCGGGATTTGGATGACCCGGGAGCGTTTCAACGCCTCTTGTGGGAAGTTGACATTTTGGAAGGATTTCATAAATTTGGGTTGAAGTGTATTTTAATGATATCGATGTCCGTTTGGAGTTTCGAGTCTGGGAATAGCTCTGATTCTGGTCATAGGAGCGCGTCAGGATGTGGATTTGAAGGTCCGTAGGTTATTTCAGAGTCATTTGGCGAAAGTTGGAAAGTTGAAGGTTTTTGGGAAGTTTGACCGGGAGTGGACTTCTGGTATCGGGGTCGGATTACAGTTCCGGAAGTTTGAGTAGGTGTAATGTTAATTGTGACTTGTGCGCAAAATTTGAGGTCAATCGGACATGATTTGATAGGTTTCGACATCGAGTGTAGAAGTTTGAAGTTCTAAAGTTCATTAAGCTTGAATTGGGATGTGATTCATGGTTTTAGTGTTGTTTGATGTGATCTGAAGGCTCGACTAAGTTTGTAATGTGTTTTGGGATGCGTTGGTATAATTGTTTGAGGTCCTGAGGACCTCGGGTGGATTCCGGATAGTAAATTGATCGAGTTTGGGCTTGGAGGAATTCTGGAGCTGCTATCATCTGGTGTACCTCACATGTGAGGTTTTGGCCGCAAGTGCGGAGCCGCAAAAGCGGCCAGGAGGGTCGCAGAAGTGGCTGGGAATGAGCTGGTGAGAGGCCGCAGGTGTGAAGGATTTTCCCCACCTGCGAGATTGCAACTGCGGCTGTTGGAGCGCAGAACCGGGGGTGTGAGCGCCTAATGTTTGCCCCGCGTAGGAAATTACTCCTAAAAAATAATCCAAAAATAGTTTTTATTTTTTTATGAATTTAGGGGTTTTTCTTTATTTGTTTTACATTTATTCTCATTGTTTATGCATCTTATAAATATCGTAAATCATGAAAATCAAAAAAAATATCCAAATCTTAATTTTATAGCATTTTAGATTTTAAATTGCATTTTCCTAGGATTTATTTATATTGTAAAAGCATTATTTAAAAACTAAAAAAATACATTATTAGGTTAGTTATTTACTTAGTCATTAGGTTAATTTTGTAAATTAGTTAGAATTAGGAGTGTTAAATAAAGTGGTTATTCTTAAAAATGAAAAGAAAGGAAAGTGATGTTTAGCTTAAAGTGTATATATTTCTATGTATATCGCCTAATATTTTACTTTTGTTTTGTGAGTTTTAGATGTTAAATGTGATGATTTATATTAATTTGAAGTATTTTTATGTGTAGGAATGATTCGGGATCAATTGGGGGCGAAACGCGCGAAATTAGAGCCATAACGCAAAAATCGGACAAAACGGCGATTTTGGGCGCCACATGCAAGGTTGGGCACCACCTGTGGCGCTGGAGGCAGAAACATTATTGGGCAGCGCCCTGGTGGACGCCCGGCACTACCCAAGGCGCCGATGACGAGATTTTTTCCTATTTTGCCCGGGACACGGTTATTTCGGCCCTAGACCTACCCAACACGTATAAAAGCAAGTCTAAGCTTATTTTTGAGGAATGCACGCCACTTTGGAGGAAAAATACACACGAAATTTCTAGGGAGCGAAGGATTCTCAGTTTCTTCATCTTTTTCTAGTATTTACAATTAATTCAACACTTATGCAATTGTTTGATTTTAGCATGAGTGACTAAACACCCACTGTTCTGGGGTTGTAATTTCGCCATGAATATTGTTATTCGACATTAGCTTAACCTTGATTATAGTTCACTTAATATATAATTGTTTCTTCATTTCTGTGTTTAATTGCTGAACTGTCTGGCCAGCAGTTAGGTTCTATATACTATCTACACTATGCTTGGGAGAGCCGTGTATAGATTAGAGAAGAATTGAAGAGAGCGTGATCTTAACCCTTCAGGGGAGCGGATTTGTGGTTAGGATAGGAATATACCTAGTTACCGTGCTTAATTAAATATTGTAATCTTAGTGCGTTCTAAAAGATTAATTTCATAGGAATATATGCGTTAATCTATTGAGAATAGGCGAGTAGTACTTCGGAAGAAGGCTATGAGATCAATTATCGATTAATTAGCAACCATGAGTGAATTATATAAAGGGGAGAGTTAATTAGAATACAATACGAGTGGTGAATTGATGAAAACCATGGAATATTTGTCTCTATTGAATAAACAACAATCAACTCGTTACTTGATAATTAGTTATTTCTTAGAATCGTAGTATAGCATATTCACATTATTGGATTTTTATTTTGGCTTAATTAAATAACAATTATAGTGAACTGTGAGTAGTCTACACAAGTCTCTGTGGGTTCGACACTCGATTTATCATTATATTACTTACGACCACGTATACTTGCGTGTGCGATTGGGACCAGCAAGTTTTTGGCGCCGTTGTCGGGGATTTGAATATAGATTACTTTCTAGTTTTCACTTTAGTTGTTTATTTCATCTAGTCTAATATTACTTGATCTTTGCTCTAATCTCAGGAACTTCGATTGAATGCGTAGGGTCAGAAGCCAGGACAAATTTGACGGCTTTGACCCCGAACTTGAGAGAACATTTCACAGGAGGTTGAGGGAAGCAAGGGATACAGACAATATTCCAGACCTCATTCAAATTCCTATGAACATGGCAGAGGAACAACACATGGTTGTTCAGGAGGTAGCAATGCCCAGTATTACTAATGTTACCTCCAGCATCGTGAAGCCTAGAATCACTGGGCACTTTGAGCTGAAATAAAGCATGATCCAGCTACTTCATGCAAACGGGCAGTTTATGGGTCTTCCACACGAGGATCCACAACAGCATGTTCTGAACTTCTTGGAGATTAGTGATACTTATATCACTAACGGGTTCACGCCAGATTATGTGAGGCTCACGCTTTTCCCATTCTCTCTGTTGGGCGAAGCAAAGCGATGGCTAAAGGCAGAACCAGCTAATTCCATTACAACATGGAATGATTTGGCGAGAAAATTTCTGGCAAGGTTCTTCCCTTCAGGCAAGACTGCAAAGATCAGAAGTGAGATAGTCTCCTTTAAACAGAAAGCAGGCGAATCTTTATATTCATCATGGGAAAGGTTCACGGGGCTACTCAGAGATTGTCCTCATCACAATCAGACAAACGAAGTGTTAGTTCACACTTTCATTGAGGGGCTTCATCCCCAAACAAAAATTAAGGTAGATGCAGCAGCTGGAGGTCACGTATTGGAGAAGAATTATGATGAAATATTTGTATTATTGAATAAATTCTCTAAAAGCAATCCAGACTGGCAAGGTGAGTTGGGAAGGAATATGGTCCAAAAGTTTCCAGGGGTTATTGAATTAGATGTTGTCTCAGCATTGTCAGCACAGATCTCTACACTGACTAACCAAGTCAATCAGATGACCCTGATCATTAACAAGCAACAGGTCCAACCAGTATAACAGGTTCAAGTATTTTGTGAAGTATGTGGAGAAGGTCACCCGAGTGATTCGTGCCCAGCCAATCCAGAGCATGTCTGCTATGTGGGTAATGCGAATAGGGGTCAAGCAAATCAATATGGGAACACTTATAATCCCAACTTGAGAAATCACCCAAACTTCTCTTGGGGTGGAAACCAAGGCACTCATAATCAATACAGGCCTCAAGCACCTCAACAACAATACAGACCACCTTAGGTTGAACAATCAGCTAGCCTTGAGTAGATTATGAAGAGAATGATGAACGACCAACTTGCTTTCAATCAGAAAATAATGGCTGATCACCAGGCCCAAGCAGCAGCAATGAGAAATTTGGAACGCCAAATGGGACAACTTGCTAGTGCCCAAAATACTAGACCANCACAGCTCATCCTGAAGGAGAATTAGTCCCAAGCCAGTTGAGGGGAATGAGAAAGATAGTAAAGGGCCCAAGCCAGTAATTGAAACAAGGCCACCACCTCCATTTCCACAAAGACTGCAGAGGCAAAAAGATGATGTTAAGTACAAGAGATTCCTAGATACGTTAAGCCAAGTGAGTGTGAATTTGCCTTTGGTGGAAAGTTTGCAAGAAGTGCCTAAGTATGCAAGGTATCTCAGAGGTATAGTGGCAAAAAAACGAAGACATGCAGAGTTTGAAACAGTTGCACTTACTGAAGAGTGCAGTGCCAGAGTTTAGAGTAAATTTCCTCCTAAGTTGAAGGATCCTGGGAGTTTCACAATTCCTTTGTCTCTTGGAAAACAAAAAGTTGGTAGAGCCCTGTGTGATTTAGGGGCTAGTATAAATTTGATGCCATCTTCTTTGTTCAAGAAACTCGGATTGGGGGTGATTAGACCTACCACAATCATTTTACAGTTAGCAATAGGTCGCTAGTTATGCCGGAAGGAATTATTGAGGATGTGTTAGTTGAAGTGAGAAAATTTATTCTTCCCGCTAATTTTATTGTGCTTGATTACGAGGCAAATGAGGAAGTGCCCATTATTTTGGGGCGATCATTCTTATCTACTGGTGGGGAAACTATTGATGTGAGGGCAGGGAAGTTAAAAATGAGAGTTGACGATGAGGAAGTCACTTTTAATGTGTACAAGGCACTTAAACTCCCAAAGCATTATGAGGACCTGTGCATGATTACTGTGGTCGACGTGAAGGGGATAGAGCAGAGTCCTTATGTGAATGGTAGTGATCCAGAGGAGGTGGTGTTGCAAGCTGAGGGTGTAAAGATAATTGAGAAAAGAGCCAGAGATGAAAAAGGAGACCCGTTAAGTGCGTGCAAAAAGGCTAGGCTTCATGGAAGAAAGAAGAAGAGAAAGCGCCCAACCTGAGCAGAGTAGCAGAGTCGTGCCACGACTATAAATAAGGCGCTTGTTGGGAGGCAACCCATCCTGTATATCTTTTATTTTTTTTTATTTTTTTTTAAGTGTCGAGTTTTGTGTTATTTTCATTTGGTAGAGTAGGGGAAGTCTGAGTACCCAAAGTTGAAGCTAAGGAGCATGTTTGAGCTTAAGTGTGGGGTCATCCCGACTCTAAAGATTGAGAATCATAGCCTAGATAGGCCCGAGAGGGTCTCAGGGAGTATTTCTCACCCTTGTTTTAATGTTTTTCTTTGTGATCATGCATCGAGGACTATGAATAACATAAGTATGGGTGGGGAAACTACTTTCTGAAGTGAAGTGTAATTGTATAAATTTATTTTTATTATTATTATTAGTTAAGAAACGAAAATGAAAAAAAAAAAGAATAGAAAAAGCTTGGATTTTTCCTGACGATGGATCTGTTGCACAATTTTCTTGAGGGATAAAGTCTGATTAAAAAACAAAACGCCAAAAAGATTTTTTTATATTTTAGGATAGTTAGGTGGTATTCCTTGGTTTTTCTTTGGGCATCGGTTCTTTTCCAAGGGTGTAACTTGAATCGGGCAATTAAAATTATTATTTTTAGAGTAGTTAGGAAGAAACTGAGTAACTTAGAAATACCCTTTGACATGTTTGGTGCTGGCATATTAGGTTATGACATACATTCTGCTTTCCCTTATATTTGGTTTGACTTGTGATGCCTAAGAAAAATTAAATAGCCTATTTTGTGACGCCCTAGCTCAGTTGCTTGACTTGTATGCTACCTAGTGTAATATTGCTTAATTCTCTCAATTTTGTGTGCTTGCTTGACTTGAGAGTTGAACAAAACCATTGTGATTGAGTCATGTGCAATGTGAGTGAGGTTTAGTGATTTTCTATGTTATCCTGTGTAGTCTAGAACTTGCCATGTGTGTTAATTGAAGCGAAATTGTTAGTTATGCTAATCTAGGAGATGACATAGGCATTTTCTTGTTTGATCATGGATGTTCTTGTCACATGAAAATTAAAAAATTTCATTGCTAGCCCCTTTAAGCCTTTTGAGCTTTTCTTTGGTACCCACAATACAAGCCGTACCCCAATTTTGTTCTTAAATTGTGATTTTTGCACCTTTACCTCCTAAGGCACTTAGTCGCTAAAATAAGTAAGGTGAGATATTGGGGATTAGCTTTTGAGTGGAGCCATGGAAAGGCCTGTTAGTGCACTAAAATTGAAATCAAAAGCCATTAGCCAATGAACTTTCATGTATGGAGTGTGTGTAAAAAAAATATTGTTGTAAAAGAAAGAAGAGAAAAATGATAGTGAAAGTATGTAGAAAAAGAGACACATCTCCAGTTTTTATTAATTTGTGCTAATGAAAATATAGAAGTGCCTAATTGAAAAAGGGCTATGTTGAATATGAGTTGTGGCAAGGGAATTGGTTGAGAAGAATATGTGTTGATTTGTGAAGGTAGTGTATTAAAGTGCGTAGGAGGGTTAGTCACTATTCCTAAATATATCTTACCCGTCCCTTAGCCTACATTACAACCTTAAAAGTCCTAATTGATCCTAGATTTGGCTAACTTNTTGTGAGAGTGAGTGAAATTGTGTTCAATTGTGTGATGTCCTTAAATTATGTTAAAAAAACATATTTGAATGCGTGGACTAGTTATATTCACTCTTTTGTTGTTGGTGAGGGCACATGATCTCTTGAGAAATTGGTAATTTTGTAAACTTTGTCGTTGGGTGATTGCGTAAATTGAGAGAGCTTAGTGGTTACAAGTCGAATCTTGAGGTTTGGTGGTTGCAAATAGGTTGTTGGTATGATTGAGTAAATTGTTATACTTGGGCATGTTTAAAGAAGGGGAAGAATGTGAAATTTTGTATGTTCATACTTGATTGCCGGTATCGATCATAGTTAAGGGGTAAGGTGTGTGATTGAAAAGTAAAATACTCCTTGATAATGAACTTTGTACGTGTTGAAGGGTAGTAGATTGTCCCATTGCTCGAGGACGAGCAAGAGTCTAAGTGTGGGGTGTTGATGTTTAGCTTAAAGTGTATATATTTCTATGTATATCGCCTCATATTTTACTTTTATTTCGTGAGTTTTAGATGTTAAATGTGATTATTTATATTAATTTGAACTGTTTTTATGTGTAGGAATGATTCGGGATCAATTAGGGACGAAACGCGCGAAATTAGAGTCAAAACTCAAAAAACGGACAAACGGCGATATTGGGCGCCACAGGCAAGGCTGGGCGCCACCTGTGGCGCTGGAGGCAGAAACATTATTGGGGCAGTGCCTTGGTGGGCGTCCCGTGCTACCCAGCGCGCCGGTGACGAGATATTTTCCTATTTTTCCTGGGACACGGTTATTTCGGCCCTAGACCTACCCAACACGTATAAAAGCAAGTCTAAGCTTATTTTTGAGGGATCACGTCACTTTGGAGGAAAAATACACACGGAATTGCTAGGGAGCAAAGGATTCTCAGTTTCTTCATCTTTTTCTCGTATTTACCATTAATTCAACACTTATGCAATTGTTTGATTTTAGCATGAGTGGCTAAACACCCATTGTTCTGGGGTTGTGATTTCGCCATGAATATTGTTATTCGACATTAACTTAACCTTGATTATAGTTCACTTAATATATGGTTGTTTCTTCATTTCTGTGTTTAATTGCTTAATTGTCTGGCCAGCAGTTAGGTTCTATATACTATCTATGATATGCTTGGGAGATCCGTGTATAGATTAGAGAAGAATTGAAGATAGCGTGATCTTAACCCTTCAGGGGAGCGGATTTGTGGTTAGGATAAGAATATACCTAGTCACTATGCTTAATTAAATATCGTAATCTTAGTGCGTTCTAATAGATTAATTTCATAGGAATATAGACGTTAATCTATTGAGAATAGGCGAGTAGTACTTCGAGAGAAGGCTATGAGAGAAATTATCGATTAATTAGCAATCATGAGTGAATTATATGAAGGGAGAGTTAATTAGAATAAAATACGAGTGGTGAATTGATCACAACCCTGGAATATTTGTCTTTATTGAATACACAACAATCAATTCGTTACTTGATAATTAGTTATTTCATAGAATTGTAGTATAGCATAGTCACATTATTGAATTTTTATTTTGGCTTGATTAAATAACAATTATAGTGAATTGTGAGTAGTCTACACAAGTCTCTGTGAGTTCGACACTCGATTTATCATTATATTACTTGAACGACCACGTATACTTGTGTGTGCGATTGGGACCAACAGAAAGAAAAGGCTATTTGCCTTGTTTTCAAAATGGGCCAGTTGACCATCAGCCCAGCCTTTCAAAATTCGCACAGATGAATAGCATCTGAAGACAAAGCTTCTAATTTTCAAAATCAGATTTGAGAAACAAAAGCTTCAAAAAATAAAAAGTGAAGTAGAGATTTCCATGAAGATTTGAATTCTAGTGGATTTTGGAAACATTAAGGTTTAAAAACTGTTCCTGGGTTCCTTAAGTGTTGTTCGAAGTCTAAGTTGCTGATTTTTGCTGAAGCTTGGCTCCAATTTGAAGCATTTTTTTTTCATTTGGCTTTCCGGTCCAGCTTGCTTTTTTTTTGTTCTTTCTTTACGGAGTATGAACGCCATTCTAGACATGCTCATAATGTATTGTTCGAATAGTGGTTTGTAGTAGATTAGGATGAGAAAGAGTTGTTGTTGCACTAAGTATGACTGTAGAATACGGAAAATAGTGAATCCCTTTTTTTGTGCTAAGAAGAATCGACGGTGCAGTAAGGTTGAATTTTGTAGTTTGTAAGTATTTGTTTCCTTTAGTTTTCTGTAACTACTAGAATTAAGTTAATCTACTTTATTAACTTAAGTGAACTATAGTTAAATGAATATGAAAAAATCAAGGGTGGCCACAGTTAACTATTGAAATAATTCTTATTTTCATAACTCATGGCCTTACACCAATCTCAAATTTGCTTAGGAGAAGAAGGCTTTCAAACATATCGTTGCTTGCTACAGGCACTATTAATAATAAATTATCGTGGCTATGGGTACGGTTCCCGTGGCATGGTCGCAATACATAAATCCTAATTAGGGTGTACATTTCATGTGACCCGATCATAACTTCAAATAATAATAAAAATGTTATTAATTGTGTTCACGTTCGTGTGACACAAATATACTTTCAAATGAACACTCAGAGAAATGCTCGTAGACGCAATTTTTAAAATAACTATCGTGACTGCGTACATGTTCGCGTGACGTGATCTCGATTTTAAATAAATCCAAGGTACGCGTTTGTGCGGCTTTGATTATTTTTCTTAAATAAATCAAATGTCGTGAATTGTGTACATGTTCGCGTGACATGATTCTTGACGCACCAAACTAAACGAGTATACGTACGCATAACTCGCAGTAAGGTAATCCTTTAGATAAATCAAGTAATTAAAAGCGGTTAAAGGATAAATGCACATATGTATTAAAATCAGTAATTAAACAATTTAGGCTAAGTATGAATCATTAAGCGACCTTGCTCGAACCACGGAATTCGGGAGTGCCTAACATCTTCTCCCGGGTTAACAGAATTTCTTACCTGGTCTTCTAGTTCGCAGACTTTTAAACGGAGTCAAAATTTCCTCAATTTGGGATATTAAAAATAAATGGTGTCTCGGAACACCGTAAAAAATCCGGGTGGCAACTCTGAAAATTAAATAAATAATTCCAAATTCGATTATGTCACTTAAATTGGAAAAAGTCCCCTAATCCCACCCTTTTCGGGAAAAAGGAGGTGTGACGGTTTTAGGGTTGGCCAAGAAGGCCTGGGCTGCAGAAGCGGAAAGGGAGAAGCTGGTGCGCGAGCGCGGAAGCGCTTGAAGCCCTCAGAAGCGAAAGTGCAGTTGCGCTATTTGGGGCGCAGATGCGAGGGTTGCTGGATTGAGTTAGAGCCTCACCTGCGATGGATTTTCCGCAGGTGCGGAGCCGCAGGAGCAGCTATTGGACCGCAAGTACGAAGGTCGGGCTGGGCAGTGTGCTTCCTTAAAACGAGGATTTGGCTCAATTCACTTCATTTCGTTCATGGGAGCCGATTTTGGAGCACTTGTGGAGTGCCAACTTCATCAACTATAATGGGGTAAGTGATTTCTTCACATTGTGAGTTAAATACATAGTTTTTACATGGATTCAAGCATGAAAATTAGTAGAAATTGTGGGATTTTGGTAGAAAATCTAGAAATTGGTATTTTTGGATTTTGGCCGCAAATTTGGGCATGTAATTGAGAATAAATCATATATTTGAGTTCATAATGTTATAGGTAATGTTTTTTTTCGAAAATTTTCGGAATCTGGGCACGTGGGCCTGAGAGTTGCTTTATCGACTTTTCGAGCGGAGTTGGAAATTTGTCTAAATTGATTTGTTATGAGTATTAGAATACATTTTTATTGGTTTGCAAATTGTTTGACTATTTTTGGAGCGTTGGGCATTGGTTTGAGTTGTTGGAAAGGCTTGGGAGCCGGTTATATAATTTCGGAGCGAGGTAAGTCTCTTTTCTAACATTGTAAGAGGGAATTAACCTCATAGGTGAATTGATTAATATGTGCTCCTATTTGTGGGGTCTACGTACGCACGAGGTGACGAGAGTCCGTGTATAGCTACTAATTATGCTATTGTCTGGATAGTCTAGGACCCGTATCATGCTATACTTACAATGTTTTCCCTTACTTGATAACTTAATTGCTTAAGTCATACTGAAATTTGATAAAAGAATTGTAAAATGTTAAATTTCACTTACTTGAAGTTGTTAATGGGACATTTGTCTGTTATTGATAATTTGTGTTTCTTTAAAGTATTTTTCTTTTGTGGAGCGGGCCGAACGGCTCGGTAGCAGATAAATGCATCTATGGTTCATGTCGTTCGACCCTCGACAGTGCACATTTTAAATATTTATATTGGATCGGGCCGTACGACCTCGGTATGATTTGCGCATGATAAATCTTTGGAATTAATAAGAATTGATATTGCTTCATTGGCTTGAGATATAAACAGTTAAATGACGAAAATAAATTTGGATAATTTCCTATTAATAAAAGAATTGTTTACTTACTTCATGTTATTGAGTTTACAATTGTTTCATATGACCCATGCTTAGGTATATGATATTTAGCTTAAAGTATATATATTTATATTTATATGGCGTCATGTTTTACTCTTGTTTCGTGGATTTCAGATGTAAATTGAGTTGATTTATGTTACCTTGGGGCGTTTTTATGTGTAGGAATTATCCGGAAGCAATTGAGGGTGAAATGTGCGAAATGTGCGAAATTAGAGCGAAAACGGACGACAAAAGAGAAAGGGGGATTTTCAGCGCCCCACGTCACCTGTGGCGCCCTGGAGAAAATACTCAACAAACAAGTGCCAGGGCCAGCGTGGGGCGCTGGTCTGGACGCTGGTGACGTGAATTGTGTCCAACTTTGCCCGAGGACAAGGTTATTTCGGCCCTAGACCTACCCAACACATATAAAAGCAAGACTAAGCCTCATTTTTGAAGGGAGACGCCACTTTGAAGAGGGAATACGCACGAGAAACATCCGGGAGCAAGGAGATCTCAATTTTCTTCATCTTTTCTTAGCATTTTCAATTATCCAACAATTATGAAATTGTTTGATATTATCATGAGTGGCTAAAACCATAGTTCTGGGGTTGTGATTTAGCCATGAATATTGTTGATTAACGTTGACTTGACATGGATTGTAATTCATTAATATATGGTATTTTCTTCAATTTTGTGATTAATTGCTTAATTGTCTGGCCAGCAGTTAGGTTCTATTTACTATCTATGCTATTCTTAGGAAAACCATGTTTAGATTAGAGAAGAATTAAAGAGAGCACGATCTTAACTCTGAAGGGGGGCGGATTTGTGGTTAAGATAGGAATATACCTAGTCACCTTGCTTAATTAAATATTGTAATCTTAATGCATTCTTGATAGATTGATTTCATAGGAATATAGGCGTTAGTCTATTTTGAATAGGCGAGTAGTACTTCAAGAGAAGGCTTGTGAGCTATTGTTCGATAAATTAGCAACCACGAGTGAATTGTATGAAAGAGAGAGTTAACTAGAACACAATAGGATTGGTGAATCGATCACAATCCTAGAATATTTGTCTCTACTGAATATAAAACAATCATTTTGCCACTTGATAATTTAGTTACTACTTAGAATTATAGTTTAGTATAATCACATTCTTGAACTCGATTTTTGCTTGACTGAATAACAATCTTGGTGAATTTAGTGGGTAGTTGATACAAGTCTTTGTGGGTTCGACACTCGACTTATCATTGTGTTACTTGTACGACCGCATATACTTGCGTGTGCGTTTGGGAGCAACAAGTTTATGGCGTCGTTGCCGGGGACTTGAATATTGACTACTTTCTAGTTTTTGCTTTCATTGTTTATTTTGTCAAGTCCAATGTTACTTGATTGTTGCTCTGATCTCAGGAACTTTGATTGAATGCGAAGGGTTAGAAGCCAGGACAGACTTCAAGGCTTTGACCCCGAACCTGAGAGAACATTTCATAGAAGGTTGAGGGAAGCAAGGGATACAAATAATCTTCAAGCACTCGTTCAATTTCTTGTGAACATGGCAGAAAAGCAACACATGGTTGTTCAAGAGGTGGCGATGCCCAGCATTTCTAATGTCACCTCCAGCATTGTGAAGCCCAGAATCACTAGGCACTTTGAGCTGAAACAGAGCATAATCCAGCTACTTTATGCGAATGGGCAGTTTATGGGTCTTCCACACGAGGATCCACAACAGCATATCTTGAATTTCTTGGAGATTAGTGATACTTACATCACTAACGAGGTCACTCCAGACTATGTAAAGCTCACACTTTTCCCATTCTCTCTATTGAGCGAAGCAAAGCGATGGCTGAAGGCAGAACCGGCTAATTCTATTACATAATGGAACGATCTGGCAAGGAAATTTTTGGCAAGGTTCTTCCTTTCAGACAGAACTGCAAAGATCAGAAGTGAGATAGTCGCCTTCAGACATAAAATGGGGGAGTCGTTATACTCAGCTTGGGAGAGGTTCAAGGGGTTGCTCAGAGATTATCTTCATCACAATCAAACAAATGAAGTGTTAGGTCACACTTTCATAGAGGGGCTAAATCCTGAGACAAAAATTGTGGTAGACGTTGCAGCTGGAGGTCAGGTGTTGGAGAAAAGCTTTGATGAGATATATGCATTATTGAACAAATTCTCCAAAAGTAATCCGGATTGGCAAGGAGAGATGGGCAGACACACAGTGCAAAAATCTGCGGGGTTCTTGAATTAGATGTCATCTCGACATTATCAGTGCAGATTTCCACACTGACCAACCAAGTCAATCAGATGAACTTGGTTATTAACAAGCAACAAGCTCAACCAGTGCAACATGTTCAATTGTTTTGTGAAGTATGTGGAGAGGGTCACACGAGAGACTTATCCCCAGTTAATCCAGAGTATGTCTGCTTTGTGGGTAATGCAAATAGGGGCTAGACAAACCAATATAGGAACACTTGCAATCTTAACTAGAGGAACCACCCAAACTTCTCTTGGGGTGGAAACTAAGGTGCTCAAAATAAATACCGACCACAAGCACCTCAACAACAATATAGACCACCTCAGGCTGAAAAACAAGCAAACTCAACAAGTCACATTGAGGAAATGATGAAGAAATTGATGGCTGACCAACAATTCCACACAGCAGAGATAAAAAAGAAAGTGATGGTTGACCAGCAAGCCCAAGCCACAACAATGAGAAATTTGGAGCGCCAAATGGGACAACTTGCCAGAGCCCAAAATACTCGACCAGTTGGAGCTCTTCCAAGTGACATTGAGTGTAATCCTAAGGCATCTATTAATGTTTTTTCATTGAGGAATGGGAGACAATTACAAGAAGTCCAGTCGAAAAAGAGAAAACAAGTGACCTTTAATGAGAAGCCGACCACCATAGAGTCAGAATCAGAAAAATCAAAGGAGTCATAGAAGCCAGCTGAAGAGGCGGTGGCTAACCAACCCCCACCATTAGTTGCGAGGCCACCACCTCCGTTCCCTCAAAGATTGCAGAAAGTGAAGGATAATGTCGCGTATAAAATGTTTCTTGATATTTTGAAGTAGGTTTAAATCAATATTCCACTGGTAGACATCCTGCAAGAAGTGCCCAAATATGCAAAATACATCAAGGACATAGTGGCAAATAAAAGGAGGCTGGCTGAATTCTAGACCGCGGCACTTACTGAGGAATGTAGATCTAGAATCCAAAGCAAGCTACCTCAGAAATTGCAGGATGCCGCTATCTGTGTTCAGAAAGTTGGGTTTGGGTGAACCGCGCCCAACAACGGTAATCTTATAGTTGGCTGATAGCTCTCTTGCTCATCCGGAAGGAGTGATTGAAGATGTGTTAGTTCAAGTGGGTTCTTTCATATTCCCTGTTGATTTCATTATCTTGGACTACGAGCCTCATCAGGAAGTCCCATTTATTTTGGGACGTCCATTCTTAACCATAGGCTGAGCTATTATTGATGTATGCAAAGGAAATATGATGATGAGAGTAGATGATCAAGTGGAGGTATTTAATGTGTACAAAGCACTTAGATTGCTATCCCACTATGAAGACATATCCATGATTTCTGTAGTGGGAAGCAATGTTATGTCATTGGTGCCTTATATGAACCCCATAGATCCTCTTGAAGATAAGATGACGGACTTGAACAAGTACTTGATACATCATGCAATTATGTCCATGGGTTTGGGAAGTTTGAGGAGTTGGGCATGCATGTTACTCTGGCCCTTCCTAAGCCATGTATTGAGGAAGCTCCAAAGCTAGAATTAAAGCCCCTTCCAGCACATTTGTGCTATGCTTATTTGGGAAACTCTGAAATATTTCCAGTAATTATCTCGTCCAGCCTGACTAATGTACAAGAACAAAAAATTGCTCAAAGTACTTCGCGAGCATAAAAAGGCTATAGGGTGGATAATTGCTTACATCAAATGAATCAGTCCATCGTTTTGCATGTATAAAATCTTTCTGGAAGATGGGAACCGCCTATTGTTGAGCAGCAGAGGAGATTGAATCCTATCATGAAAGAATTCGTGAAAAAGGAAGTAATCAAGTGGCTCGATGCAAGTATCATCTTTCCTATCTCTGACAGCAATTAGGTAAGCCCAGTGCAATGTGTGCCTAAAAAGGGAGGGATGAGTGTGGTTGTGAATGACAAAAATGAGCTAATTCTTACTCGCCCTGTGACGGGGTGGAGAGTTTGCATTGATTACAGAAAGCTCAACAAAGCAACCCGCAAGGACCACTTCCCACTTCCATTTATTAACCAAATGTTGGACAATTGGCGGGGCATGAATATTATTGCTTCCTTGATTGTTATTCGGGGTACAACCAGATTGTCACATGCCTAGAGGATCAGAAGAAGACCACTTCTACTTGCCTTTATGGCACTTTCTCCTTCAAGTGAATGTAAGGCACCAGCTACTTTCCAGAGATGCATGATGGCTATTTTCACCGATATGGTGGAAAAAATTGTGGAAGTTTTTATGGATGACTTTTAAATCTTTGGGTCTTCTTATGATGATTGTTTGAGAAATTTGAGCAAGGTGTTGGCCCATTGTAAAGAAATAAATCTGGTACTGAATTCGGAAAAGTGCCATTTTATGGTACATGAAGGCATCGTGTTGGGTCACAACTAGGAGCGGCATTGAAGTTGATAAGGCGAAGGTGGAGGCGATTGAAAAATTACCTCCACCGATTTCTGTGAAGGGTGTCCAGATTTTCTTGGGACACGCGGGATTCTGTCGGCGCTTTATTAAAGATTTTTCTGAAATTGCTACTCCTTTGTGTAGGTTTCTTGAAAAAGATGTAACTTTCAATTTTGATGATGCCATCCTGAGAGCATTCGAAGAGCTCAAAAAGAAGCTGGTGGCTCCCTCCATTATTGCAGCACTAGATTAGTCCTTACTATTTGAGCTTATGTGTGATGCAAGTGACCATGCTATTGGGGCAGTGTTAGGCCAGCGGAAGGACAAAATGTTTTAATCCATCTACTATGCGAGTAAGACTCTTGATAATGTGTCGCTAAATTACACCACCACTAAAATGGAATTGTTAGTTGTGGTGTGGGACTTTGAGAAATTTCGGGCATACTTGGTGGAAAGAAAAGTCATAGTCTATACCGATCATGCATCAATCAAATATCTATTTACAAAAAAAAAAATCTAAGGCTAGACTGATGCGCTGGGTTTTGTTATTGTAGGAATTTGCTGTGGAAATACGAGATCGAAAGGGCACAAAGAACGAAGTAGCTGACCATCTATCAAGGATGGAAAATCATGACCACGTGGAGAAGGGTGGCCAAATTAAAGAAGTATTTCCTGATGAATAAATTTTTGCTATCACCCAAGACCCTCCCCCATGGTACGCGAACTATGTGAATTATCTAGTAAGCGGGGTACTTCCGATTGAATCTAAAGCTAGAAAGAGGTTTCTACTTGATGTGAACTTCTACTATTGGTGTGAATCATATTTGTACAAGCAGTGTTGATCAACTGATGAGGAGATGCATACAAGAAAGGAGGCCGAACTAGTGTTATATGATTATCATGCATCACCCTATAAGGGACATCATGGAGGAGATAGAACAACTGCAAAGGTATTACAATCCAGTTTATTTTGGCCAACATTATTCAAGGACGCCTATGCATTTCTTAAGAAGTGTGACCAGTGTCAGAGCACAGGAACAATCACAAAGAGACATGGGATGCCTTTGAATAACATCCTGGAGGTCGAGATTTTTGATGTGTGGGCGATATATTTTATGGGACCATTCCCATTGTAAAAAGGAAACAAATACATTTTTCTAGCAGTTGACTACGTGTCAAAATAGGTAGAGGAGATCGCATTACCAACGAATGATGCCATGGTGGTAGCCGCATTTGTGAAAAAGAACATATTTTCGAGGTTCGGGACTCCACGTGCTTTGATTAATGATGAAGGGACACACGTTTGCAATTGGTTGTTAAATAACCTTCTAGCTAAATATGGAGTCCGCCATAATGTTGCGACATCATATCATCCTCAAAAAAGTGGACAAGCTGAGGTGTCTAATAGGTAAATAAAGCAAATCTTAGAGAAGACGATGAGTGTGAATAGAAAGGATTGGGCTGCAAAGTTAGATGATGCCTTTTGGGCATATAGAACTGCATACAAAACGCCAATTGGGGCATCGCCGTATAAGCTTGTTTATGGGAAGGCATGTCACTTACCTGTTGAACTTGAACACAAAGCGTATCGGGCCACTAAGAAGTTAAATATGGACCTTGAAGCTGAGGGCGAGAAAAGACTCTTGCAGATGAATGAATTAGATGAATTCAGGCTGTATTCTTATGAAAATTCTAAGCTTTACAAAGAAAAGACAAAAAGATGGCATGACAAGCATATCAAGCCGCGTCACTTCGGGTCAGGTCAATAGGTATTATTAATCAATTTTAGGGTAAGGCTTTTTCTTGGGAAGTTAAAATCAATATGGCCAGGTCCGTTTGAGGTGGTGAGAGTCACTCCTTATGGTGCAATTGAGCTACAAGCTTTAAATGGTGAAAGAAATTTTTTGGTGAATGGACACAGAGTCAAGCATTAGGGGGGAGGAATAATTGATCGTGAGTAGACCAAGGTTGTACTCCCTGATGAGTAAGCGAATTCTGCGTCGTGCCACCACGTTAAATCAGGCACTTGTTGGGAGGCAGCCCAATTTTTATTGTTTTCATAGCTTAGTTTTTTTTTTTTTTTTTTTTTTAAAGTAGACTA